>VWZZ01006841.1:313737-359535 GCA_013399095.1 Psophia crepitans
GAGGGCAGTGCGGGAGCCCGGCTGGGCCCGCCCCGCGCCCGCCCCGCTCCCGCCCCGCCTCTGTGTTCAGGGGCTCCTCGTACAAGCAGAAGGTCGAAAGCTGCCTGAGCTAAAGCCCGAGCAGCCTCACCGCTCCCTCGGTTCAACGGTGCCTGAGTGTGCTCAGCACCTTCCAGTTGCTCAAGTCCCGTTCTTTGGGACCAATCCTGCGTTCATAAAGCGTCGGGAAGAGTTCCAGAGTAAAGCGGGATCTGCGGTACGTATTGCAGTGAAGAAATTAAATAAATCACAAAGCCAATATCAAGTGAAGCATCAGTGATCAGAATCGGTCTCTGTTGGAGCTTGGGTGTTTGCTACAGCAGTTCTGGGGTCATTACTCCCACTGACGCCAAATTTAAGCTGGGCATAGATTTCTCTGGGTGCCAAATTAGGTTGTGAGTTTTCCATTAAAAACACAAGAGATGGGTACTTGGAGCAGATAAGCACTCTGCTTGTCTGGGATATCATGGTGTTTATGTCCACTGGGAGACTATACCTGGGTGTTGACGGGAGGCAGCAGGGTTTGGTACGTGCTCCTGCAGAATGTGAAGGGCTTAGAATAGGAGAGCAATACACTGAAATAATAATAATAATAAAAGCAAGTTTTATTGGCCCTAACATAGTCTCTTCAACCACCTTTTGCAGACAGAATGCTCATAAACAAAATTAATATTTTATTTGTTTATGCCAAATAGCAATAAGACTATCTTGTCCAAATTGGGTTTCTGTCTTGGTTTCATCTGGGATAGAGCTAATTTTCTTCCTGGTAACGGGTATAGTGCTGTGTCTTGGATTTAGGATGAGAATAATGTTGATAACACACTGATGTTTTGGTTGTTGCTAGGCAGTGTTTACCCCAAGTCAAGGACTTTTCAGCTTCTCATACTGCCCCGCCAGCAAGGAGGCTGGGGGGTGCACAAGAAGCTGGGAGGGGACTTGGCCAGGATGGCTGACCCAAACTGGCCAAAGGGCTATTCCCTACGGCGTCATGCTCCGTATATAACTTGGGGGAAGCTGGCTGGGAGCTGGAGCCGCAGCTTGGAAATTAGCTGGGCATCAGTGGCCTGCAGGTGGTGAACAACTGTGCTGTGCATCACTTGTTTTATATATTCTTTTATCATTATTACTATTATTATTCTTCTCTTCTTTTTCTGTCATATTAAGCTGTCTTTATCTGAACCCACAAGTTTTACCTTTTTTTTCCAATATCCTCCCCCATCCCACTGGGGGAGGGGAAATGAGCAAATGGCTGTGTGGCTATTTCTAATAGTAGCTTAAATGTCTATTACTTGCAGTGTGATTTGCACCTTAACAACGGAATCTAATAGGCTTTTGTAGCTGAGGAGGCTTTTATACCTAAAATACTTAGTCAGAATTTGTATTATTTTCTTCATTAGGTATATTGTGGAGCCAGGCTGCAAGGACAGCTGTGAGTGCACTGTTGTGTAGATCTCTCCTCCAAGGGATTGGCTCTGCATCTGCTTGTCAGAGAAGGATCTGTAGATCATAGAGCTGCCTGCACTGAAAGTAAATGGGAAATGGAATGGTCAAAATGCAGCTTGCTGTCCTGCTACAAGTCTTTTTCCCACCTGCGAAAAAAAAGGTGTAACTATACATCTGTGTTGCTACAGATCACAGTTCAGGAGAACACATGAGCTCAAGCTTATGTGCAACTCTACAGATGTCAACACAGACTTATTCTGATGGACTCTGCTAAATTAACATTTGATTAGCAGCAGCCATTCCCCCCTGCCCCCCTTTTTGGGGACAATATTTCTCAGAAAGGCATTACTCCACTGTGTTACATGCTCAACAGAATGTGAATGCCAGCATTCCAGTTTTGCCATGTGGTATGTTTAAAACAGTTCTCCAGTTGTAACCGACAGAACTTAAATTTTGGATACTGAAGGAGTCCCCAGGCCTGAGCTGGTGGAAAAATCACCCCCAGTCTAAGAGTTTAACCTAGGTGTACAGGGTCCTTCTTTTAGGGATTAGTTTTGCTGGGAGATGCAAAAGGTCAACATTTTCTCATAAACAAGTCATTATACTTGCATTATTCACAGAGCTGGAGCTTTGATGGTGAGGTGGAGCATCTTTGGTCCACAAGAAGCACAACCAGCCTCCAGAAAGCAGACCCTCTTGGATAAATTGACCTGGATCAAATCATAAGGATGAGATGGCATTCAAATAAGTGTGCTAAATGAGCTCAGATTTGACATTGCTGAGCTACCAATGCAGAGCTTACAACGGCCTCCACCCCAAGGAACAAAGATGACTAATGTGATAGGTAGCTGTATGAATGACAAAATAAACAAAGCAACGCTTCCTCTGGACTGGAGGCAGATTCACCAGAGGAGTGCCCCAAGGGCTTATGCTGGCATCAGTGCTGTTCACCATCTCTGTACATGATGTGTCAAAGCGGGTGAATACTGGCAAAGTTTGCAGATGATACAAAATTATTCATGATAATCAAAGCTAAAGCTGACTGTTGCAGAAGGAGCTTATAATACCAACTGACAGTGAAGTGCCAGATGAAATTCAGTATTGACAAGTGCAAAGTAAGGCACTTAGGGAAAAAATAAATCTACTTATACATCTGCAGTGACGGGCTCTAGATAGCAACACTCAAGAAAGAGATCTTGGGTAAACGAAACTAAGGTATGAGGTTTCTGAAAACATCAGTTATTGCCCTGCAAGAGTCAAAAGGCAAATTGGATAGTAAGAACTGCTGAATGAGAGAACACAATAAAATAGAACAGAAAGCTGTATTATAGCACTGAAATAACAACCTTAGAAGAGATACAGGACAGGTAGCAAGCACGGTCAGAGCTTTGGAACAGTTTCTTTTTGAGGAAAGACTAAATTAGACCTTTTCACCTTGGAAAGAAAACTACCTGAGGGAACTTAATGTAAGTGGATAAAGTCACCAATGACATGGAGAAGGTAGAGAGCACAAGGTTAATTTGTATTTCTCCAACGCAAGAATTAGGGGTAACAAACTGAATTATCATGTAGTAGGTCTAAACCATAAGGAAGGAATTTTCCACATGATGCATTAAACCATGGGACTTGTTGCTAAAGTGTAAACAAGTTTTAAAAAATATTTAGACTGAGTCATGCCACATCTCATCTCAGCTAGTTGAGGCCACAACAACCCCAGGCAGTGCTACAGGCTGGGGGCAGGGTGGCTGGAAAGCTGTGCGGAGGAAAAGGACCTGGGGGTGTTGATTGATGCTCGCCTGGACATGAGCCGGCAGTGTGCCCAGGTGGCCAAGAAGGCCAACGGCATCCTGGCCTGTATCAGGAATAGTGTGGCCAGCAGGAGCAGGGAGGTGATTGTCCCCCTGTACTCAGCCCTGGTGAGGCCGCACCTCGAGTGCTGTGTCCAGTTTTGGGCCCCTCACCACAAGAAAGACATCGAGGCCCTGGAGCGTGTCCAGAGAAGGGCAACGAAACTGGTGAAGGGTCTGGAGCACAGGTCTGATGAGGAACGGCTGAGGGAACTGGGACTGTTTAGTCTGGAGAAGAGGAGGCTCAGGGGAGACCTTGTTGCCCTCTACAACTACCTGAAAGGAAGTTGTGGTGAGCTGGGGATTGGCCTCTTCTCGCAGATAGCTAGTGACAGGACAAGGGGGAATGGCTGCAAGGTGCGCCAGGGGAGGTTCAGGTTGGAGATTAGGAGAAATTTCTTCTCGGAAAGGGTGGCTGGGCATTGGAATGGGTTGTCCAGGGAGGTGGTTGAGTCACCATCCCTGGGTGTGTTTAAAGAAAAGTTGGATGTGGCACTTAGGGATGTGGTTTAGTGGGTAATAGGTGGGGGGGGGACGGTTGGACTGGGTGATCCTTGAGGTCTTTTCCAACCTTAATGATTCTATGCCATATAGGAACATTATTAAGGTGAAAAGTGCATTTTCAACCTGCAGCTCAGGGATTCCTGAAACTGCTGATTCTCAAAAGCCAGAAGATATCAGGTACAGATCACTGTATACTTCCCCTGTCCCTGTGTCCTTCCTTAAATATCCACATAGTCTCTCATTTGAGGTGGGATACTGGACCAGGGAGACCTTTGATCTCATTCACTAGAGCGTTTGTTATCTGAAGTAATGAGAAAATACATCCTAGGTGTGATTGTGGAGTGCAAGGCAAGGAAAGGGTGTACTGGAACTGTGTGAAAAAGAAAATACTGTTTCCCTCCACCTACTATTTACAAGTTTGTTTGGGCCTCCTATGCATTCATAGCAATTTTGGTTTGATGCTCATAAAAGGAAGTCTGCAAGTCAGAAAGATTTACTTATGATTTTTTAGAAAAAAGAAGGGGTTCTAGGGGGAACTAACATAATTCAAAGTGTCATCCATCATGAAAAGAATACGCTATTTTTTGAGAAGATTTTCTTTCTGTTGCTGTTGTATTATGGTCTCAGTCACAGCATCTTTTCTTATGCCAAAATATACAGTACTGAGCCCACCAAAACAAAAGCCCCAGTCCAGTTCTGAAAACAGCACTCTCGCGTACCTCTGAAGCCTCTCCCCAGTGTGGCTGAAGGCAGGTACACGTTCGTCACGGTACAGGTGAGTGTGTCTGTGCCTGCAGATTTAGGGACCAGGAGAAACTTCAAGCCAGAGAGAGACATAAAATTATGCTCTTTTTTGTTTGCTGGTTTGCAGACCCCATCGAGGGTTCCAATGCGCAAGTTCAGAGGTACAGCGTCTGCACCCAGCGCTGGCTGTGGGGCCGAAGGCACTGACAGGGCAGGCAGCTGCGAGGGCAGCGCGCAGCTGGCAGCAGCCTGGTGTGCTCCTGGCAGCAGGAGCAGCCAAGCCCCATGTTTGCAGGGCACCGCAAATTTAATTTTGCTCAACTTGCCTCTGAGTCTCGAGCCGCTCTGGCTGGTTTGCAAGCGCAGGGGAGGCGCGTTCCCACTGGAGCTAAGGGGCAATGAGGTGGGGCTGCTTCTGCTGTCCCATTTTATTCACATAGATTTCATGACCACTTTTGAGGACACGTGACACAGACAAAAGCCAAAGATTTTGAGATTTCCCAGGAGGGAGACAAATACCCATCCTCAGCCCCATAAGCCTTCAGATACTGCAGTGGAGTGTTGGTGGGAAAACTTGGTTGCTCTCTGTTCCAAACAGCTCAGGTTTGATAAATGGAGCAGGATTGAGCTGTGCTGTATGTCCCTTAACTGAGTTACGATGTATAATCCTCCCCGGAACAGAACATTTACATTCCACTGACCTAGTTGAAAAAATGCATTAATTTTAATTTATGTAAAATTCTCCCAATAGAAGAGTGAGAGGAGAGAGGCGATGTCTTACTTGCAGTCCTTGGCTGCTTGGAGCTAGAAGTGAAGTCCAACTTTTTAATCGGGATTTTTGAAAATACTGAAGTGTTTCGATGGGTGGGTTGTTCGTGTAAAGCCAGATACAGGTTTATTACCTCTCTTTGTGAGTCATGAATAAAAAATGTGCCATCAACTTGTCTCCTCTCCGCTGAAGGATGCCTCTCTCGCTCTGGGGCAGTGGGGCACTGGGAACAGTTTGACAGAAGAGAGAAAGCAACAACTTCGCCCAGACACCTCATTTCAGCTCCCCCTGTTGCACATCTCCGTGGGGGCTGATCTCACAGTGCGGATATTGGGGAACTTTGTTGTTGAGGGAGGAGATTAATGGTGCATCTTCCTACATCAGCTGACCTGGAGAGCCTGGAGAGCATGGTTAGCCCACAGCCCAGCCCCAGTGCTGCAGTGCCCTTTGGGGAAAAAGGCCAGCAACATTTGTGAGAGCTGGTTGTGTAGGTCAAAATTGGGCTGTACGGTCACTTCATCCGTCTCAGTGAACCAAACACCACAGGTACATTTACAAAAGGGACTGAGCAGAAGAGGGTGGTTTTGTATTGCTTCAGCACAGAAGAACAGCTGGAAAGATGTCTCGTGTTAGAATTCCCATTAGTAGGAATTACTTGTGGATTCTTGACTCAGCAATGTCGTTCCTGCTCCAGACAGCCAGCCCTGTTCCTATCTGAGAGCCATCCAGAGCAAGGAAGTGGTAGAAGCCATCATTAACATGCTCAGCTGGCTTTTTGGCTGCTACCAACAGTACTGTAGCCAGTGGGAAATAAAGCCAATTCAGAAGGTTTTTGTACCAAAATGGCCTAGTGTCAGGGGAGTACAATGATGTTCAAGTCATCTTTTCCTTCCTTTCTTAACTCCTGCATAAAGAGTAAATCTGGGGCAGGTGAGCATGGGGTCCTTTATCTCTGGAGGCTCAAACCCAGTCTGCCTTACTGATGCTGGCAGCCCACCTCTGGCCAAGGGGACTCCTCTTTGCCCAAAGCAGCAGCTCTGCATGCCTGAGCAATGCCACAGCCATCCACAGCAGCCTGCATGCAGCCTGAGGGAGCAGCTCAGGAACTCACTGATTCCGAGGAATGTCTGGATCCAGACTCTGCCACGAGCCCTGATCCTACAGCAGAAAAATCAAACGCAGCCTATTGCTTGTACGGCATTGCCGCATGGCGTGTTGTCTTTGGCAAAAGTTGCCACTTAAACACAGGAAGCAGAACTTGAGCAAGCAAAAGAAAAAAAGAGAAATAAAATAGAGGTATCTGCATACAGCGACTATGCAATTCTTACATCTCCTTATGATGTAGTACCCCTGCTCACACCTTTCTCTGGTTCAAAATCATCTCTGTTATTACTCCAGGAATGAGAGAAACTTCTCTTGTAGGTTCAAATAAGCATCTGTGTCTAATGGAGGTATCCCAGGGATGAATTTGATTGCTAATGTGTAAGGGCAAGAGCCACCATGCTTTCAGGAGGCCACTGCCCACCTGACACAAGATTTTTTCTTGGTTGCTGGTATCTTTAGCTTACAGTAAAGCTCATTTCAGATGGAAAGTACTGTAGAAGGTTTGCTCATTACCAATGGAAATGCCATGGTGTGTTTTCAGTAAGGCTCTGAATTTGCTTATCTCCAGCTGTTTAAGGACACATTTGTACTGCTGAAGAAGGGCAATCCCTACGCTAGACTGCAGCTGCTTGGAGAGATATAGCATCGTAAAATGCAGAGAGTGATTTGTGACAACAGAGAAATTTTTCTTTTTTCTCAGCCAAAAAGCAGTCATTCTGGACTCTACCTTACGCAACATGAAAAAGCTACTATGGAAAATAACCTCTCCCTGTTTTTTAATAAACGGATACCAGCAACATCAGGGGTACAATATCAGGCAGGCATAAATAATGAAAGGCAAGGAAAGCAGGAGGAATATTGGCCACAAAAGGAAGTAGCCCATCAGCTCCCAGAACATTTCCAAAGATTTATTTGGTAATGAAACCAGCAAGATTCATTTCAAATATTAGAACCCAATCATCAGCTTTTCAGCCTTGGTAACTCACAAGCTGTCAGATCTCCTTCCAAACACACATAAACCGTCACAAACATGGGGGGTTTTGCAGCTGGGCTTTGGCACAGTCTTCAAACAAGTATTTCGAGAGAGAGAAATGGCTGTGCAATGATAAAACTTCTGCTAAAAAGATAGAAAAGAGAAATCAATAAGTAATATCAATGAACGAATGAACATCTCTCTGTAAAATTTAAGATTTGGAGGGCTCTGGCAGAACAGAGGGAATTTTATTAGCCATTCTTCCAGGTAGAGAAGTAGTGAGAAGAGACCTGAGTGGATTACTAGCATAAGTAGCCAATGCTTGGTAAAAGCAGTCTGTAGGTGGAAATACTCTTTCAGCAGAATCTTTATTTTCCATGAAATTTTCTTATGATCTTCAGGAATTTCATTTACTCAAGGTTGGTAGGGGTTTTCTGTTATTAACCTAGTTTATTTCCAGAAACAATGTGTTAAAGGCTGTCATTCTGCAGTGTCACTCAAAGGGCAAAGCTGACAAAAGGATTTCTGACCAAGATTTTTCCAAGATTTCCCAATGTGCCAGACCCTGGGCCAGACCCTGTTCCCTGTGCAGGGTCTCTGCCAGAGCAAGCAACTCAGTGGGTCGAACTGGGGATGCTGCTAAATGTGTTTTGAGGGAAGAAGCAATAGATCTATCAAGAGTCTGTCAAGGTTTATTATATCAGCTGAATTGACCTGGTGTGATCCCAGAACATCTAGGAACAAAAACGTCCCTGAACAATTTTTGGTGTTTAACTTTTGGGTGTCACATTTAAGGACAGCTCAGTTGAACACTAGCAAGGATTTCTGGCATGGTAGCCTTGTTGGCTTGATGCAGATGCATTAGCCTCTTCCTTCTCTTCTTGCTATTCCCTTAGTTCACATTTATGCAAGCACATTGGTCAGAAACTCCTTGAGACGAAAATAAAGCTCCCTTTCTTTCTAAGAATTAGTCATTAATTATCCCGTTATGGTTTCCTGGACCGTTTAGGTAACCCGAGTTCCAGCTAATGGGTTAATTCATTTTATGTCAGTTCAACTGGGTCACGTTGTGTCATTTTTGTTTCTTGATTTGGTGAATGAAACCTTTAAAATGGGATGTAGCAAGTAATGAATACCCTGTTCATACAGTAGAGTAATTCTTGGTTTTGTGTGTGGCTGACTATGCAAACAAGATTACATCCAGGCCAGTGCAGCCAGCCACCACGGGGTGAATGCAGCACGCCAGCTGCACAGGGAATAAGTGGAGTCTGAAAATGTCATTGCAGACCTGGTCTAAATGCTCTGAATGAAACATCCCCCTTTTACAAAGCTTTCGTAGGAAAAAAATCAACTGGCCCTACAAAAGCATCAGCATTATTACACGGGGTATTTTTAACCACCTATTGTCACCACTGGACTAATTTTGTTATCTGAACTCCTTTCACAGCAATAGCTGTTATGAAAAAATTAGTAAAAATAAGTAGAGGCACATGGTGATCCAATAAAATTGAACAAATTCAGAAGGGTTTTTTTTCTAAGATTGCTTCTGCATTTTAATACATAAGCATGACCATTAACCGCCACTCAGCATTAGTATGGCAGCTGAACTACACAGAAGTCTTAACATACCAGGACCTCATTGTCCTTTGATTTAGTCTTCTGTACAGGCTGAGCTTTAGTCATGAAAATCTATTTCTCCAATAATTATAAAGGGGGGTGGGAAATCTTCTGGAAATATCTGAAATAGTAACTAGTGTATGGATTAGGAACATAGATGAATCCAGCAGCGTTTGGGGGTTTTCACAAATATTTACAAATGCTGTTTGCAGTGTGCAGGCAGCCCTAATCATCAGTACAAAAGCCGTATCAGCCTGGTGTTTAGCAACTGTGGGGAGCATTAAGAGTTTGAATGCTTGTTGGCTCTGGGAGATTGCTTCGTAGTGGGAATATTGATCTGCAGGCAGAAGATTTAGATAATCCATTTCCAGGAAGGCTTGTAGAAAAAAAATAAATTCTGATTGCTGTGTATTTGACACAAAAGAAGGCTGCACTTTGTTTAGTTGCATCTGCATTTTACACATCAGAAGCTGAATAGCTTTCCCTTAAAAAGTGCCATTTGCCAGACTTCACACTGTTCTGCTTCGGGCAGGTGGGAGCAAGGCAAAAGGGTGTAGAAATTCATTTTATCGGTGCAACTGATACAGTTGTAAAAAGCAGGTAAGGCTTTGAACATACGGATTGTTCTTTAGGTCTGGAACAGGCGTCAAGCTTCAAGCTGAGTTTAATTGAATTATGATAATTGATTAAACAACAGCACTGACCAACTACGTGCAAAGACTGGTACATGCAGAGCAGGTGAATGGAGCAAGAGGAGACACAATGAAGTCTGGCAGCCCAGAGAGTAACAGCTAGCCCCTGAGCAGCTTTGTGAGGGGAAGACAGGAGATTATTACATACCACAAAACGATGTCTTTGCTGAGTTGGTCATACCTAGTCTCCAGCAGAGCAGCAATTTTTTTAGGTAGGTGAGCTAACCTGTTGAATACACATCATCTGCCGGTGACAAGGAAAATGGAACAGGTCCTTCACAGTGTTGTATCAAGCAGATTATATTAAGTGCGTCTGGTCAATGAAATACATCCAAGCTGTCTGACATGTCTCTCAAACTCCGAGATGTTTATTCAAAACAGAATTGCGGGGCAGAATGAAAGACCAGTGGGAATATATATAGCTAGTATTGATTCAGTTAGGAGCTTGCCATAAAGCCAAACACAATAAGCTTCCAGTGAGTTCAGCTGTCTGTCTGTGTCCCAGGCCCTCCAGTGCTGCTGTCCATTAGCAAGTCTCTTTTAGCTTGGGGTGAGTTGCTAGAAAGCCTTGAACGGCTCTGGGTCAGAGCTCCAGGTCCCTCCTCCTGATCCTCCTCTGACCTCCCGTGCCACGACTGCTTTCTCTATGGTCCTTCGTCTCTTTGTATTTTCCTGTCATAGACTAGTGTTATTTCCATCATCGTCTTGCTACCAGATCGTATTTAGAACCAGAGGAAAGCAGGATCTCTCACCTGTATGTTTATCTTGATGGGAGTTATCCAAATAGAAAATGAGCACAAACAACACTCATTTACCATGAAAAAAGCAAGCTGGAAAGTGTCAGAGAGATGCAATGAATGAACTCCTCTTGCTAATGTCTGGCTGGTCTTGTTATTAATATACATATAATGATGTTAAGCTTCTCTATTAAGTCAGCAGACCAGGGCTATTGGTTACACTTCATTTCTAAGAAACAGGCTCATTTTTTCAATTACATTGTAATTCACAGTATCTTTAAGTGCCTGGAAAACGCAAGTTCAAGAACATCTCACTGAGGATGCTGCAAAGTTTCACTCAAACAAAAATCTCAGTACGGAAAGAACATATTCGCTGGCTTGCGATTCACTTCTTCCCTGTTCCCCAGTGAAAGAAGAAAGCGATTACACCCATGCAGACTGCGAGCCAAAGTTCATAGCAGATAAAACTGAAAGTAAGTGAAGGTCATCCTGAGGACACAACTAAAGTTTTCTGCTTTAAACCCTCTGCCAGAGCCTCCTAAATACTGAGTTACCTGGGTGTGTTCAGCAGTCACATATTGGTGTGTGGCTGTGATTTTGGAGTGCCTGGTGGGATGAGGTGAAAGGTGTTGGAGCATCTTTATCTCTTCCTCTTGCCTCCATGCCCCTGGTGCAAGCACTGGGACCATTTGCAGTCCTGACTCATTGCTGGGCCATAGACCCTCTGGAGGCTGTCCAGGGGGAGCAGGGCAGCAGCACCCTCCTGGCCCCTGAGTTTCTGAGTGTGCTGGGAAATAGTGTCACCCCAAGGATGCTGTTGGACAGTGATGAAAAGAAATTGCAGGCCATGCTGTTTGCTTCCAATCGCTGTACACATCTGAGCACCCAGCCTTGCCGGGGCTTGGCAGCACGTCTTGCCTTCCCATGCTGCGTGCATAGCTGCGGGAGGCTGGATTTCAGGTACGGTCTGTCTCATGAGGCCCCTTCCCTCAGCAGTTGTTTTCCTTCTTGGTGTCCTTGTTGTCATCTGTTCAATTTAGTGACCTTTTGATGTCTAGGAGCTGGGACTCCCAATGGACACTGTATTCTCTCACGTGAAGGAGAGAGTTAATGGTTGCCCAGGAGGGTGAAGCGTGACAGCGGAGGGAAGAGTTGGCTCCGACTTAAGCGGTGAAGACAAATGTAATGGTGGTTGGCAAGAGGAGAGCATTTTCCTTGCCAGCACCCTCCCTTTGCTATTGCTTAAGGGCACCAGACCACACACGAGGCCTTGCTGGGCCTCCTCAGACCTCTTGGATATGCATATTACCAGGGTGTTAAGGGTTGCCCTCCTCTCACTATTGCTGGCGGACAAGCCTGGCCCAGATCCTCACAGCTACTGCCTTACTCTCACTTCATTTCAGTAGCATCCCACACACCTTTCCCCTTTTCTCTCAGCTGAAACCCACAGCATACTCAACTGCTGCAAACCCCTGGGTGCACTTGGGGTCCCAGCACCTAGGGCAACCACCAAAACAGACCTCTGCCTCTCCTGACCCTTGCAATACCAGTTCACCTCTCCCTCATGCAGCAAAAGTGATGTCCCGTCCTGCTGCCCTTTGGCTGCTTTGAGGACCTTCATCTAGCAGAAGTGCTCTGGTCACGGGTTGCCATATTCTTGAACAGGAGGTCCCTGTTGCTGTCTGGTTATCATGGGTTATCTGGTTCAAGCCAGCCCAAGGTAAAACACAAATACAACAGCTTATTCACAGCCTCAAAATACACAACAAATTTACAATGCCCGCAAAGGATGTAGGTGAAGAAGATAAAGTTAACTTCCTACTTAATTGAGTTATGTTAATATTAAATCAAGAAGGTCTCTTTCTCTAGTATCAGTCTAGAGATATCAATCAATCCCTAACTCCAATCATCCTGGCAAAGCGGCCTTAAGGGACGACACCCTGACGGCTGCCCCTGCCTGAGCCCAAACCCTCTTGCAGCCCTTTCCCACGCGCAGCAGCCCTTTGGGCGCAGCATGGGTGGGAACTGGCACGCCAGAGAGCAGCCAGCAGCAGAATGCATGGCAAGGGCAGCTGCTCTGCAGCCCAAATAGGAACATTTTCAGGGCAACTTGCAGGTTAACACAGCTCAGCATTTGTATTTTAGCAACTGGGGCTCTTAGAAATATAGCACATCAAAGTGCAGCAGCCTGAAATGGAAGTAAGCAAGAAAGATTATTAGGAATATGATCTATGGGCTAAGTCAGGGCAGGGCAGCATACACGCCTCTCTACCAGGGTTTGCACCAGAGCTAAAATTTGGCTTCAGTCCGGTATGACAGAAGTTTTTGGCTGCAGGTTACCGCTGCCCGGTCTCAGTCTGGGGTGGAGGAGGCAGCTACGATGCAGAGCCCAGGGTGATTTAGGTCAGGATTGCTAATGATCTCCAAGCTCTCCCTATTGCACATGCTGCATTTGGATTTCCCATTTGGAATCCATTTGGATTTTGTTTCTGCACAACTTCAGGCAACAGCGTTGGAGCAGAACAAGCTCTTGGCTGGACACAGGCTGCAGTGGCTCCAGCACTAGAGCCCAGACCTGGCCACCATGGAGCCTGTCCAGCTCTTGTCAGCCTGCTAGCCTTGGGGAAAAAAAAGTGTGTGGGGCAGAGAAACTGCTCACACTTCACGCATGAGGAGCAGCTGTGTGAGATCAGTTCATCCGCATGAAATTCAGATCCCTGTAATGCTGCCAAGGTCAGAGAAACCTGCCTGGCTGCCTTGGGCTGAGAAAGGGATGGTCAGGCAAACGAAAACTGCCTCAGCACAGCTGAGTGCTGCACCTACTCTTTCTTTGCAAGATATAAAACAATACTAATAATATGACTAATGTCATATTATGACATATGACACTGTGCGCTTTCTCTCGCTGAGGCAGGTCCACCCATTTTTGTGCTTCTGAGGTCCCTTGTACATTGCTGCACATCGCCTGCTCCTCCAAGACACCCAGCAGCTCCTGAGAGGGGAAAAGTTGCTTTTGCCTCCCAACTAGGAAACAACGATCTATTCCCTAGTTCCCACTGGGATAAGCCCTCTTCCAAGGGCCCTTCTGGAGAAGCTGAGCAACAGGGAACCCCCCCACGGAAACATGTAATGGCTCTGTGGTGGTGGGGAAAGAGTGAGCTACAGCAGTTGAGCTGGGCTGTTTTGTGGAAGGTCCCAGCACTCAGAGTCTGAGTCTTTTCTCTGATTCCCTTTTTCTGATTCTCCTGAGTCCCATCCCAGCTGCACAAGCAGGCTTATCCTTATTCTTGCCCCTATCTTTCCAAGACAACCGAGTCCTTTCTAAAGCTGAAGCTGTAGTTAGTCCCCCACAACGCAGGAGAAAGAGGCTGAACTCTGAGAAACTGTTAGGCAAGCCACAGGTTGAAACCTGACCGTGCTGCACAACATGTCCATCAAATACACACCCTTTGCAAACATCCACTGCAAGGAGAAAATTAAATATCTGCTCTGCAATATTTGGGAGACTCAAGTGGTGGATTTTCATCAATGTTAGGCTGCTGACCAGAGGCGGTTCAGTTTCCCTCTGACTCCTTCTTGCTTGCTTTGTATCGCTCCAGCAAGACAGCTCAGCTCCTGCCAGCACAGCCGTAATGATTGACTGCTGGTCTTGTGGGTAGGGACAGGGCCTGAGGTTTGTCCCTTAGCCCCCCATCTCTTGGTCTTTCATCTCCAGTGACTTGCAGTGCAGTGCAGGCATGAGCATGTCTTTGCCTATTGTCCAGCTCAGTGGGACTCTGGTAAGAGACCTGGTCCCAAGCAGTGGGGGCTGTTGGTCAGCCAGTGATCCCCTTTCATTTGGGGGTGTTTAGGACAACACTAAGCATCTCTGACTCTCTCAAAGCAAAGTGCTGGCTGCAGAGAGCAGCCAGTGACATTTCACTTCCCACATTAGGAAGAAGCAGTCTTCTGAATTTTAGAATGACTGATATTCACAACCTTTCCCTCTTAAAAGTGAAGGACTGTCTTTAAAACACGCACTGCCTGTGTCTGGGGATGCACAGAGAGCTGAGCTGCTCTTGAAAACAGGACTTGAAAGGGCTTCACTTCCCAGGGTCTTGGTCTGGGACCAAGAACTTACCCTGCAGAGGGAGTGAAGTTGGGGATTTGCTCATTCAGGGTCAGAAATAATACGTGAGGGGTAATGGACAAGCTGATGTGCTTCCCATTTTGCTTGGCTGTGAGGAACAAGAGCTATATTCCCAACTCCAGGGCACTCTGCCACGTGGGTTGGTGGTGGTAGAAGGGATGGCTGGCTGGAGGAGACCTGCTGGAGCCCAAGTGCAGGTCCCATCTCCCACCATCCCACCTGGTGCCAGCTGGGTGATGATGGCACATAGCTTGTTCCCCTTCCAGTATGTCTTGTGCTGGCATTTTGTGATGGGAAGTGTTTCACCCTCTGGGGTGGTTTGAGAGCTAATGCTGCTGCCAACTCATCTCACTAACAGACTGAAACCCCCATAGCTGCCACGAGGGTTTGGAATGCTGAAGCCACATTTTGCAGATCCAATGAACTGTTGCAGTCTGCAACCTGTGCCCTGCATGAGACAGAGGAGGAACCCATGTGCCCAGTGCAGGGGATGAAAATGCTTCCTTAGCACAGGTAAAAAATTAGATGAAGATACAAGGTATCTCTGAGCACAAACTTACAAAGCACACAAGCAAGCAAGGGGCTGGAGATGTTTTTAACACAGCTACAGGGCTCGCTCTTAGTTTCCTACAGACTTCTAACAAATATCCAACAGGCTGGGGTCTGATTATGGTTCTTTGTTGGAAATAGCAATGCCAGGTTTGTGGCCAGCAGCCTTATCAAAAATCACAGCTAGATAAAATTTTCTATTAAATTATTAAAAAAAAATCAAGGAGTCAGAGAGACGATCATAGCAATCTTATGATCATAGTGAACCTTCTACAGCATCATAATTTTGAAGTTTAAAAAGGTTATTCTTTTCTGTGCAACATAAAAATGTCTGCTCATTGCTACAGCATTATCACAACCATCATCACTAGTAATGCTGAAACCAAGTCACAGCTTGTTTCTTGTCTACATAGTGGAGGGGAAGTCCTGAGAATTGCAGACCCACAGCTGAGAGGTAAATTAGGCTGAAGACATTTTTGCAGCTTTTGGCTTCTTTTAATGTACCTCCTTTTGTGTGGATGCTCTTTACAAGCCGGAGCTCTGCCGCTATAAGAAGGCACTGGGAAAAATCCAAGGAAACTTTTTCAAATACACGCATTAGCAACTAGTCCCAAGGCTCATTTGAGGCTGTTGTACAGTGTTTGAAGAGCTTTCAGATCATAATGAATTCATGCACCCTAGTTCATTTAAATACACGGAGACGCCATTTTTCAGTGCGTAATCCTGAGCTCTCCCATTTCGTTTTGCACAGGAAGGTATTCTGGATTAATCTGACCCCACTCACACTGCCGTTATGAGAGAATAAAAACTCCTACTTCAATGAACTCACACAGGGGTGACACCTCAGGATGGACCGTTCAGTGCAGTGAGCAACATCCAAGGGATTAATCCAGGGAGCCTGGTGCCCAGCCAGGCTGGCAGGGAGCAGAGCTGAGGGGCAGCATGGAGGTACTTGTAATGCCAGTGGCAGGGGTTGGTTCAGTGCAAGGAGCTCTGACCACTAGTAGTATGACCCCAGAGATCTCTCCTCCCTTCACATCTGAACCTGGCCCAATCCAGACCCCTTCTCGGTAGGGAAAGTACTAAAAAAAAATGAAAAAAAAACAGGGAGAAGTGATGCCTGGGCCAGAGGAGTTGCAGATGGCCATGGTGTATAGCAGAGAGCTGTCTGCAGATGTAAAATGAGCCCTGGACTGACCTAACACTGGTCCCACTGCTGGCAGGGAATGGTGGAGGTTGATGGCACCTAGTCCACTCTCAGTGCCAGGTGCCACACTCCCTACCTCCAAAATGCATTTGATGCTCAAAGCGGCCCTCCCCAGACATTACTGCTGTGATAACTGTAGGCACTTCAGACCCACTATTGCTTCTTCACATCTGCCATGGCTGCTCCAGTATGGCAGCACACCCCAGCCCACGGCCACCTCCTCTCCAGGACCCTGTCTCCAGCACACTAGCCCTGCCCCTGCCTCAGCCAGCTTTGCCAGTCGCCATTCTGGGGTCACAAGCTCTGGTCTGGGATGCTTCAGAAAAGAGAAAAAGGGGAAAGCCTCCTGCAGGCTGTGCCAGAGGTACCTGAGCAGGTACAACAAGCACCTCACTGCCTTTTTCTGGCCCTCTCTGTAGAGCAGCTAATTCACAATGCAGATAAAGTAGTTGTGTGTGATGGAGAGGTGACAGTACTGCCCTCTCCTGTGCCAGGGGGATGGTGGAGGGCGAACTGGCTGGATGAGGTGGCTCCGGAGCAGCATCAGCAGGCCCTGCGCACACTGCTGTCAGTGAGACTGCTTCCGATCACGTACGGCCTACAGCTGTTTTGCAAGAGTAAGCGAAATGGATGCAGCCTGGCGCATGAATCACAAAATATGTCTTCCCATGTAATTTCATCAGCCATAAATTATGAGTCACAACCAGGTGTGCCAAGTACCGCGTTCCTTGCTAGCCCACAGGCACCGTCCATACCTGTAGGACCCCAGCTTTGCAGCATTTCGAACAGTCTCCAAGCCATATTGTCCATCGCTTGGTCTTTTACCCTTGGCAACCTGCTTGAAGAGGTTGTCTCAAGCACAGCAGATCTCCCTCCCTACATGTGCCCTACTGCTCTTCTTTTGAGCTAGCAGCATCCAAGCCTTCCCAGTGTCTTTCAGCATCCTTTTTCCTATCACCAGGATGAAGGACGGGAAGAAGGCAGTGCTATTTTCCTAGATGTTAAGCAAAACATGTGCACCTCAAACTCAGGCAGACCGCAGTCACCGTGCACTCTAGGTGCCACTGTCTGTCTCACAGGCGGACAGACCCAGAGGAAGCCTTGCCCATGCAGTTGAGGCTGGCACCTGCCCTGTGGTGTGAAGGGGGAACAAGGCCAGATCTCCTGCAGCAGCAGCACTGGGACTGGCAAAGCAGCAGCAAAACTGGCTTGCACAGCGGCACGCATGTTGGCAAGTGTGCCCCAGCAAGTTGTTGGAGCCACCTTGGGTGCACCTATACTGCAGGGCAGGCATGCCAGGATCCCTCAGCCTCTTTTGAAAATGTAGCTGCCTCTGCCTGTCCCTTGGTCGATGCTCTCATTGCCTCCTATCTAAAGGAGAAAGTTATTTCACAACACCCCACTCCCCTCCCTGCCATTGCCCTTTGCCTATAATTAAATAATAATGGACTAATGGAACATGACATGATGGTAAGTGCTTTAAAGATTTATCTTTGTGTCTTCATTTAAGACATTTTAGTACCAGCCAGCAGTTCCAGCCATCACGGTAATTTATTTAAATGATTTATGTGGAAAAACAAGACATTCCACAATATCTCTAAGACGGCTCCTGGAGCGTGGCTGCTGCTGGCTAACACTGCCTCTGGGAGCCCAGGTTCTCATTTACACCTTGTCCTTCACACCTCCGCGGGGGGGTGATTACCACGATAACGACACCCCTTGCCGGGGATTTTAAGCATTTCTGCTTGAACAAATATGAAGCTGCATGGAATAATTTAAAAAGCACGGTGCACAGGAACAACATGGGATAGAATTATTTCAACAGTGCTCAATGCTGCAAAATTAAATGACAGGAAAAGAAAAAAACAACAACATGCCACAGGAAGAGATTTCCTCACAGTAAAAACAAAACGTATTTAGGAACAAAAATGCAGGGTGGGTGACTGATTAATCTGTGGGAATAGTCAGACACATTAAAGCTTTCAGAAGCATTGGCTGAGAGCAGCTGCAGAAAGTGCAGCTTTCTTTTTTTTTTATGGTCCATAAAACAGTAGCGAGCCACTCCACAAAAACAACCAGCCAATTTAAAGGATCACCATTGCCTTTAGAACTGCCTGGTTTATCCATCCACAGTGAAATATGGCCAGTTAAACAAGACTGCAGTGTACTAAATAAAATTTTTAAGCCCTTCATTGAGAATTGCCACCTACTCCTCCCTGGCCTCAGAGCAATGTCCCTGCACATTACATCGATTTGCTGCCTTCCACCCTCATTATGTAAAGTTAGTGAGTAAATTCAGACCTTCAGCAGGTGCCTGTGACTTTGTTGGGGCCTTGAGCATGTGCCGTTATGGTAGAAAAGGGACAGACAAGAGACACTCCTGCATGCAGGAGGCACTGTGTATCCCCACTGATCCTCTCCAAAGCATCAGCCGCCTGGCCGTTGGCACGCAACAAGTCAAACAACAAGGCAGAAAGGAGCATTCAGCCTTGCTTTGAGTTTGCAGCCACAGTCAGCTAGCAGAACAGAAGGACTAGACTGAGATCTTCCAAGTATTTCAACGTGTTTCCACTTAGTAGGAGTATTTCCAAGATAAAATGGAAAATTATTTTCTCCCAGGGACCACAAGGCCTGTGAAGCACTACAGAGGGCACGGCATGTAGAGTAAATCAGCAGATGCAGTGTCTCACCGCAAAATGCGCTCAGGCAGGGCATCTCCAGGCCAAGGACAGAGACCACAAGCCCGAGGGGGGCCTGTCCTTGCTCTCCTGCTCTCTGCTGGTTTAATGGGACTGCAGGAGCTTTACTGCTACCGCCTGAGCAAGCCCTGCTGGTACTGTCTAGGCGATAACATACCGTGAAACTGCTGCAAGCATTTGCCATGTCTCTCTCCCCATGCCGCACCACTCCCAGTCCCATTTCTCTGAGAAATTTCCACAGAACCAGCAGCAGTAACCTTGCCAGGTAATATCTGTTTCCCCAGGCCGCTGCTGATGTGAGCGGTTCAGTAGCCCTCCTTCTGGCCATGAACCCTGTCTCTGAAGCACTCAAGGTTCAGGCATTTGTTCTCATTACACACAGTAACATATTCCACCAGCACAGGCTGTCTCAAAAGCAGTGAGTTTTCATCAGACTCCTTAGCTTTGATGAAGCCATGGGTTTTGATAAATTATAAAAAAGCCAACCCAGAAATAGCTATTAATTACTCACTGGTGCAGCAACTACAACCTCAGTTGCCACATGTCCCAAACCAATGTCCCAATCAAGGGGGAGGATGGAGCAAGAGAAAAAAAAAAACCACAAAAGAGAAGAAAATAAAAAAACCCAAACCAAAAATTTGTTTCACCCTTTGCTCCACAGTTTACTGAACCTGTGGGCTCACAATACTGCTTCAGCTCCCTGTCAGCAGCGCTATGTGTGTACCTCGTTACATCCCGAGGAAGGGACCATGCTGTCAGCGGGTTAATGAAATTAGTTTTGTCACCAGGGCAAGCTGGTGCAGCTCCGTGGTGATTAAAGAAGCCATGCCAGGGTACATCAGTTGCAACCCAGCCTATATTACTCATATTAGCTCTTACAAGAAAGGAAAGCTCTGAACAAGCTCTAAACTCCCTTGCAGGGACTCTGGGACTGCAGCCAGGCTGCAGTGTTACTTGAGACAAGTTGGCAAAGGATCATCAAAGCACACGAGATGAAGTACTAAGATAGCAGAGGGACCTGACATTTCAGAACCATTTTCCTCATAATATCTCAGTGTGCACCATAGGCATGAATGAGCAAGAAACCTCCACACCCTGGTTAAACTCATTCCCTTTAAAGAAGCAATTTGTCAAACGATGGTAATGACAGGTGATACCCGCCTTAACGACCCCTTCTGCATTAATTATCCCTATTCTAGAAAGAGGGAGGATGAGCACTATGAGGTGAAGTTACTTGTACAAATTATCTCAGCTATTACAGAAAGAAACAACAAATGAAAACCACACCATTTGGTTCCCAGACTCAGTGTGCCAGTCAGTCTTTGTTTTGTCTTTTCTTATAAGTACAGGAAAAGGGAAGGCGGTTGAGGTAGGAAGACCTACATTCCCTTTTTTCATAAGTTCCTTCTAATAAAAGGGAATTTTACACTGAAAACCAAACTTTATCCCTAATTATTGCTAAAAAAAAGCAAAAAAAGTATGGGTATATATTTGTATTAAGAAGTGTTGTGTTGTTCAAGTGCGTGCATGGTGAAGAACAGAACAAAACAAAAAAAATGGTTTGTGTTTGTGCACAAGGCTCCCATGCAAGCTGTGGAGGTAGCCTCCTAATTCAGAGACAAAAAATAAAACCATACGCTGGCTCCTATGGCATGGTTGCTGCAGATGCAGCCGACCAGCCACAGCAGCACCTTTGGTCTGCCCCAGCTTCTTCCTACCCCCAATATGTTATATGAAGACATTTTCATTATATGCTTGAGAAAGATGTTTGTGCCAACTTTCAAGTCTTCACATGCATCAGTCATTCCTCTTGAGATAGCAAAGGGCTTTTGTTCCTGATTTAGGACTTTGTACTTGAAAGTTTTTATAAGCCAGTGCTAGGAAAATTAAAAACATATAAATATAAAACATATAAATATGTATTTTTAGCACATGGGACCAAAATGTTGAGGTGTATGGTTGAAAGCAAATAATAAAAGAAACCATAGACTGCAAATAAATACTTGGGGGGGTTGGAGGGTAACCCCCACATCCTTGTCTGTATTTTCTTACCTCCCCCAAGGAAATCCATAAATCCACTTAGTAGTCACTTTCTTTCTTTCTGGAGTATGAGTCTCCTCTTATTTACACAGCTGTAAATCCAGACTCATCCCTTTGAAGTCAGAGGAGTTTGAGGAGTTCAAAACAGCTGAAGTAAGAGAATAACTGGTCTCTTTATAAACAGAGACTCCCCAGCTGGCCAGATCCCCACCCTGTTGATTTAGTAGGTGTTTCCCATTGAGTTTAACAAGAGCAGGAAGAGACATTTCATTCAGTTAAGTGACACTTGCAGCCAGAGATCTTCTACTGACTCCACAGCCTCGGCTCCATGGAAGTTACATTAGTCTCCAGTGCCAGAAGATTGAGGGTTCGATTTTGTGCGTGCTGGCGTAACTCAACAGTAATCTGAATAAATAGGTGAAGGTCAGGTTAGGTCCATTATTTGCAATGATGAATATCTGTGTTATTTGTCATCAAAACACTGACTTCTGTTTTATAGCTTGAATCGGGCAAATCACTAGTAATAAAATATCATTAGGCCTCCAGCTGAAAGTTTGATAGCTGATAGGCAGTTTGCAATATTCATTGGTGCAACTATAAGGTAAAGAATGCTTTGAGGAGATCCTAAGGACAACTCTGGCCAGGCACCAGAATGAAATCAATAAATAAGTGTCAAAGGGTTACTAAGGAGAAAAGGCAATGGGCCTTGCTAGGAGCAGAGTATGTTTATTCAGATGCAGTAATAAAATTACACTGTCAAGCGGCTGGATAAAAATCTGGAGTTCTGGAAAAGAGTATCTTAGGTTTCAGAAGGGCTTGTTGATTCCTATGAGTATCGTATTCCTCTGTAAAATCTACCATGTTTTCATTGTTACTGTTTTTAAGAAACACAAATGCTTTTTTAACCTTTTCAGACAGAATTATTTTTTTGTCTTTAAAGACTAATAGCTGGTGGAAACCTCAGTGATCTCTTGGAACAGAGGCTGTAGAGAAAGTACAGAAATTGTAACTAAAAACACAACTTACACAGCCAAAAGTGCCAAGTGTTGTTCTTCTGTTTGCACACATGGCAGTAATTGACTTTATCTTCCTTTAATGCAGCACAGCCTACAAGGTGCAGCACTTTCCTCCCACCATGCTATGTCCTGAGCATAGATAATACTAGAAATGACAGCTATTAAAAACTATTGACATGGCCTAAATGCTGTTGTATATTATGTTTGCTTTGGCCAAACCAGGCAGAAAGTCAGGGATGAAGCCAGACGGTGTGTCCAGCTGAGGAAGGGGTGTTCCTGCTGGTTGGGTCTGGACTGATGTGACTACTGAACACATTTGGTAAACTCATACCCACAAACCCACTATAAAATAATACCAGCTGACATATTCTTTGGTCTGGAAGGAAACCATACAACCACAGGTTTGATTGAGCTTCTGCTGGGAAGTCAATGTAATCATCACCTTCAGAAACAGGTCTGCTGTATGTAACACAGAGAGAAAATGCTTACAATAGCTTAGAGCAGTTCAATTATTCTTACCTATAACAAGATTTGAAAGAAATTTATCCAGGTGCTTTTTATTGTTTTCCTTCCCTTTGTAGCACCAGGTAAGGTGCTTGGCTTTAGCAGGTCTGTTGACTCCCTGAGTTGGGTAAGTTACCCTTTCCAAACAGCTGGGTCCAGGGCTTGTTGTATCTTATGGTGCTCTACAGGGACCTTTGGGAGCTGGCCACAGGCAGGCCAACATGAAGAAAGGTGACAGAGATCTGCAAGATGTCATTGGTTCCAGCTATTTTATCAACACATATTACACAAAGCAGAACTTGCCCTTACTATTCTTTTGTTGTTCTCACATCAAAGGGCTAAATTATGCCCCCTAATATGTGTAAGAGGCTTTTCAGTTATCTTTCTGATGCAAATTATATAATTTTGCATTATCCACTGATTATCTGCAGTTTGAAAAGTACAGCAGATGTTGTGCAAAGTCTGTATGTCAGTTCTTTCCTTCTCTGAGAACAGTAACCAACTAAACAAAATTGAAACAGCTCCATGGTGAATTCAAGTTGAGCTGTAGCTCAAGGGTGGAATCAGTCTGGGCTTTAGAAAATTTGTCAGATATTTGTTGAAACTAGGATTGAAGGTATGGATGTGCCCAGCTCAGCACCTGGATGTATACTCGGTCACGTCTAGCACATACATCCTCTCCCCTTGCTATATGCTATATGCTATATTTAGGACAGCACGTCAGTACATTTAACAGGCCCTTCAGGTCCATTAGAGAACAGCCCAGTGTGAAATCTGCCCTCAGCTCTCATTGCACAACATGGATAAGTTGCATTTGACTGTGGCAACATGCCGACAATGCCAAGGTTAATGAATTAAAGATGTAAAACAAAGAATGCTTAATGAAGTCAAATTATGAGTGATTGTTTTACAAGGTGGCATTTAGTATTAAGAATAATCATTACAAAGTAAATCCTCTACCCACCTCTGGCTGGGCTCTTGTTGAGGTGCATAACATTTCAAAACACTGTTGAGTTGAGAAAAAGCGAATACCCAGAAGGTCTGCAAGGCAACATCAGTCAAATGTGGTATTAATGACTGTTTTTAAGGAGCAGTGATAGGAATGTATGGGGGCAAAGAAGCAACAATGTCGTGACTCCATGACCTGTAAATTTTATTTTACAGGTCTTATGAGGAGCGGCTGAAGGAACTGGGCTTGTTTAGTCTGGAGAAGAGGAGGCTCAGGGCAGACCTTATTGCCCTCTACAACTACCTGAAAGGAAGTTGTGGCGAGCTGGGGGTTGGCCTCTTCTCGCAGATAACTAGTGACAGGACAAGGGGAAACGGCTGCAAGTTGCGCCAGGGGAGGTTCAGGTTGGAGATGAGGAGAAAATTCTTCTCGGAAAGGGTGGTCGGGCATTGGAACAGGTTGCCCAGGGAGGTGGTGGAGTCACCGTCCCTGCGGGTATTTAAGGAAAGGTTAGACGCGGTACTAAAGGACATGGTTTAGTGGGTAATAGGTGGGGGGGAAACGGTTGGACTGGATGATCCTTGAGGTCTCTTCCAACCTTAATGATTCTATTCTATTCTATTCTATTCTATTCTATTCTATTCTATTCTATTCTATTCTATTCTATTCTATTCTTTTCTTTTCTTTTCTTTTCTTTTCTTTTCTTTTCTTTTCTTTTCTATTCTATTTATTCTACTCTATTATCATTATGTGGATAGACCATCTTTCTGGTTTTGCCTGTGTTAAATGTCAGCAAACTGGCTCCTTTGCAAGTTCAAGCTTGTGTATGGCTACACCATAGGCTGAGACTGTAGTCTACAATTATTAATTTAATGGTGGTTCTGGACCATATCTTATTATCTAGTCAGATATATTAAATTATGACAGAAGAGCTCTCCAGAAGAAAAGGGCAGTTATTCAAAATAAGAACACTGCCAGATGGTCGAACATCGAAGACAAGAAGTGAGAGGAGCCTTTCCCCCCAGTCCCATATATCCCTCTGAAAGTCTGAAGTTTTGTCAAACTCACCCAGTCCTTAGATCACAGATGTTAGAGAAGATGTGGCTCTGTATGGATGTCCTTCTTCAACCTATGCTGTACAACCTACAAGGTTGTAACAGGACCACAACATGCCTAAGACAGGCATTGACCACACTTCAAAGGGCAAAGTAAGAAAGGCAGCTACTAGAGCTGGAAGAATCAATGCCAGCTCTTTCTCTTTGCCAAAAAGACTATTGATTCTCTATACTTGCTCCTGTAACTTGGCTGACAGGTTTGTAGGACAATAAGAAGCTCAGCTAACAACACTGCTGCTTCAGCCAGTTCTTAATAGCCCTGCCAAGATTTATAGACAGGAGCTGAATGAGGCAAGAGGATTTATTTTTTTTTAACATAACCGCATATCTCAAGTTTGCTTGCATTACCAGTTGTCTCATATTCTTTTCCACAAAGCTGCAAGAATACAGTCTCTCTGGAGTCTCTGATTGGTATGAAGTTGGAGTGAGAGGATGTACATAAAGCTGGCTGCTCCATGTGTTCCCTCACATAGGAGCAGCTGTACAATAGCATGGGTTCTTAAATCATGGCCTTCTAGACTGAGGACTAACCCCTTCTCCTTGAAGCTGATTGGAAAACTCTTGTTGATCTGTATGGAGATTATATGCTTACCACCGTCAAGGTTTGGCCCGGAGTATGTCCTCTTTCCCTAAGGCCATCAGCTTGTTTGGCTGTTAGTGCCGCGTGCGCACGTTCTTCTTCAAAACTAACAACCAAATCCTTCCGCATGACCTCTCTGCTGTGTCAGACATCTATACCATGACTTTCTGTTTCAGTTACACTACTAAATCTGGCACAACGCACTGGCAAATAAAGGCAGTGCAATAAAAATGGGAACTAAGGTGATTGGTTGGATGGTTACTGATGTGGTAGAATATACGTCAAAACAGGAGCCATGCTGAATATAGGATAGCTCTGATTTACTGTACATTCAAACCATACCTTAAATACCCTTTGGTTTTGATCACACTCTGTAATTTTTTTCCTCTTGCCTTAATGCAGTCCCTTCTACCCCTTACCTTTATGTATCCTCTGTCCTCCAGAGAGTGGAAATACCAACCAGTACAAAGCATCCTGCAGGCTGGCAATTTGGTCTTTACGAAGCTTGTATGGGAGCTATAAAGAAGACACCCAGCAAAAGTAGGTTCATATCTGAGATAGTGGCTGCATGTGCTTTGTATGTGACTTTGGCTGTGATGATGCCACAAGATGGAAATAGACATTTGTAAAGATTTGCCCATCAAAAAAAAAAACAAACCCCAAACCAAAAAAAAACCAGAAAGAAGCACGAGCTTCTTTCTTTCTGTTTTCTTTCATTTTTGAAAATCACCTTTCAGTAGAACACCTGGGTGAAAGTCATATTTATTTTAAGTCACTTAAGTGAACTTTAAGTCTTAGCTATTTGTTGGACAATATCAGGCAGGTAATGTTTGGAGGACTTTTGAGAACCTAAAGCCTCTCTCTTTGGTCTTCTACAGCACATACTCAATACTGGAACAAAAATCCAGCATCCTTGACAGCAAAACTTCACGATCATCTTGCAAAAAACTTTACCCCTCTTGGATTCTGACAGTGCACTGCACAGGGAGCAAGCTTTGAACTCTGAGACTACAAGGTGTGCCTGGTTAGTTTTAGTGCCAAAGTGAGGAAGTCCCCTGGAGATCAAATATTACAGGAGAAGAATTCAATCACTAAGGTGTTTCCAGGCTGAATTAGGCTGAAATACATTCACAGAATGTGCTGACAGGTTTCCTCCAAGCATGAACCAATTATAAAAGAAAGGCCATTTGTTTCTGTAAGTGCAAATCTAATTTCTGGTTATTCTCCTGGATATACAATACAGAAATTATCGTACTTTAATAGATAGGGATGGATCCTAAATTGTGCCTGAGCCTCCCAGTACTAAGTAATTATTTCTCCCTTTTTTTCACCCAAAAGCCTTAGGCCAGTGTATTAAAAATAACAATGCCGTTCTAAAAGATCTGACTGTCACTTTGCTGAACAGTGGTTTCTGGCTAACAGGACACAGTTCGTGTTCAGCCTTAAGAGGCCTGTGGTAGAAACTATTAAATACCCCAATTAGGAATGAGATGGAGCAGTCCCCTAGGGACCTTTGCTCTCTGATGTTCTCACTGCTACTGGAAGAATAAATAAATGCAAAGCCTGTCATCCTAGCTAATAACTCCCGGAGACAGAGGTTACAATTACGCAATGGGAGTTAGCCCATGTTTCAATGACGTTTTGCTATTAAGTTTGCCTTCCTGAAAGGCTTTTTATGACTGCAAGAAAAAAGAGGTGGCAGATTCAATGCATATGACCCAGTAGTCTGGGTTTCATAAGAGCCAGCACTCATCAGGCACAGAAAACATTTTTTATTTATAATGTACCAGTATCTTTCCTTTGGAGGGCAATATGAATGAGAACGGACCAGTCTACAAGGGGTAGAGATGTTCCCCAGCCAGGCAACATCCTGGATTGCACAGGACCCTCCATAGCGTCATCAGGTCCCCTGTAACTACAGCAAGGAGGGACCAGGGGAAGGACAAGGATTCAGCGTTGCAGTGCCCTGCGGCAGCGGACCTCACATGGGGCATTTGAACCCATACACCTTTTACCGGGATGTTCTTTGTGCCACAATCTTGTCCTGCTACGAGTTTGATCACTGCTTTATGAGCACTCAGATTAACGTTTGATCTCTCATGAATAAAAAAGTCAATTTTTTGCATGCTCCAAACTTCATATTTAGATAAATGAGAACAAACACCAGTCCTCTGGAGATATTTTTTTAAGTGGAACTAAGTTTTATATACATTACCAGAAGATGCCGTGTGCAACAATTTGGCTTCAGAGATGCAGAACATTTAAGGCAGAAATTTTGCTGATGGGGAAAGTCAGGAAAGGGAATTACAGCTGGAGCCTGCAAGGCTGGGAAGGGTGACATGTTAAAAATGTTTAATGTTTTTGAGGGTTGTCTGTATAGGCGTGAATCAAAGACAACTAAGAAGACAGCCAGCGTTAAAGTCATTAGTGCCAATTACTAGTTCAAGGAGTTAAGAAACAGTAATGGAAATGAATGATTTAGGGCTTTTACAATGCAACCAGAATGAGTGAGCTGAAGTGCTGGTTGTTGCAGTCAGTATGATAGATACACTGGGAGGCTGGTGTAGGCAAGAATGGAGGAGTCTGGTTTTCTTACAAAGATTTTGATTCTTTACCTCAATCATACGTCTTCTATTAACTTTCAAGTGAAAAAGGAGCTGTATATTTTTATATGGACCAAACTGCAGCAGAAATAAATAAAAAGGCAGCTTCCCAGTGCGCGAGGGGCTCCTGCTAGCTGCCCTATGAGGGCAGATTTATGATGTCTTTGCAACACAGAAGCAACCTACAAAGGCCAAATCTGAGGATCTGACCCCTGCTTGAAAAAAAATAATTAGAAATAAGTGAAGTTATAACACTTTTCTGACACCTTTTCCACTTGCAACCCTCGAAGTGTTTTACAAACTTTACCTTAGTGCAGACCCCAGGAGAGCTACATTACTTTTCTCCTGCTCTGTATTTTACAGCTGAAAAAATAATGCAGAGTTAAAACGTCTTTCTCAAGGTCACATACCACCTGCGTTGTAACCACCAACTTCTGCGCTCCTGCTTGTACCACTAGATCACTCTGACAAGTTAGCATGACAGTTCCCAGTGTGAAGTGATCTCCTGGGAATGAAATGTGTAACCTGTTAAATATACAGCTGCTTGCGTTTGCTTACTTTAAAAATACACCTTTAAATAATACATTTTCAGTGTTGGATGTGGTACTTAGGGACATGGTTTAGTGGGTAATAGGTGGTAGGGGAACGGTTGGACTAGATGATCCTTGAGGTCTCTTCCAACCTTAATGAATCTGATTATTTATAACATTAAGTCACAGAAGGTGTTTTTTTGAAGTCAAATCTAATGAAATGACTGTTAACTTCACACAAGATTGAATGAATCTTAATGAATCTGATTATTTATAACATTAAGTCACAGAAGGTGTTTTTTTGAAGTCAAATCTAATGAAATGACTGTTAACTTCACACAAGAGTTGAGCCTGTGATTCATTGAAGGGTTTATCTCTGTCAGATTTGCAGTTACACATATTAAAAATTGATCCACTTATATATATTTTGCTGTAGTTGAAGTTATCAAGGTTATAAATTCTGAACGCTTCCCAAGCTTGTGTTCAGTAATACCAATTTTAGGATGACAATATTTAGAATAACCTTTATTTTTGCACAAAAATGCAATTTTCTCTGTGACCTGCATCTTTAACCTCTGGTATTTTCCCCTTCACAGAACACAAAGACTCCTCTTTTACTTGTGTGTTTTAGAGATAACTGAGAAGTAGTATACTTCCTTCTTCTTCTCTTCAATGAGTGATTGCCTTTGAAATCACTTTAGGTGCCAGGCAAGATATACTTCTTTGTGAGTTTACGTACCTTTTCCAAAATCAGTGGAAATGTCAGGCCAACACATTTAAAATGGATTGGTTTGGGGCTGTTTCTGTATTTAGATGTCTGATTTGGGGTGTCTGAAAAGATCCTCATTCAAATGGTGGATTTCCAGCTTAACACGTGTTCCAAAAGATCACATGTATTTATGTATGCGGTATGTGTGCCTACGCATTGAGCCCTCTGAGCATGTGACTCTGTTTTCTGCTGTGAATGTCCTCAGCCCCACCGCACGGAATCAAAATCCCAGATGCCAAATCCTGTGTTTTGGTGGGAGGTGAGCTCAGGCATCCCGTCTTGTCTGGCCATCACGGTGTCAGGCAGTACTGGGTCACCTCCACAGCTTCTCCCATTCAGAAGAAAAAGCATCATCCACTTGAGCATCCTCTGTGGGAACTAAGATTTTTCTCTTGCTGCAAATTCCTCCCAGTCTCATTTCTCCTAACTGTGCATCTCAAGCCTTTAGATTTTTCTCGCTCTTGGATCTATTTTTAAAATCCTTTTTTTCCTATGATATGTAATCAGCACTCACCTGACAGGAGAGTGTACTCAAGACTTACAAAAAAGCTGCTTTAAGACCACATGATAATAAATTCTCATTAATCCCAAATATATACGAGATATAGAGCAGGGCCCACAACTAGTTTTATAGAGAGCATTAGTGTCAGCAGTCTAAAGAGAATTAAAAGAAAAAATAACATTCCATCCCTGAGGAAAAATCCTCATAAAAAGTAGCGCATAAGACTAAAAGGACCATTTCTCTAGGGAACTGATTAGGAAAGTGATTTTTAGTTCAAAATAAGGAAAGCACTGCAAAAGGATTGTATTGATCAAAAATAGTCTTCTGAAATTTTAGGATCCAAAGAAGAGCTCAAGTAAAAGCCACAAATGAAAGGAAAGTACACAAGCTCAAATGCAGGAGAAACTCCCATTTTTCATTTACAGCAAAGATTGTGATCAGACTCCTGAGTAAAACAGATTCTACCTGCAGTTGGGAACATTTGAAAACTCACTTATAGCTGTGATCCATAACAGTGCTAGATGTATTGACCACCTCAGCTCGCCATTTGTGCAGTATCCCCTGTGTCATTTTCACAATTGCTTGGAAGACGTGATTAGCCTAGACGCCAGCGCTGCTCCATTCCTGCACACTCACCAATCAATGCAGTGTTAATAAGATGCCAGGTGAGACCACTGAACCTCCTGTTGAGCTACTGAAAGAAAAGTGAGCATGCTAAAAATATTTAGAGATTTATTTGATTTCTCCACATGAAGCCCTCTATAATTTATCACTTCAGCTCATACTTGTTCTGTTTTCTGCTTTGTTTTGTTTTAGAAGTGGGGCCTTTTTCTCCTGGATTTTAGCATGAGCACATGAGAGGTTTGGACCTATGATGGTTATTGGTGCAGTTCAGTTCCTGTGTTCAGCTATTTGTCCTATCTGGTAAACTAGCAGGCTCCTCCAGTTGGTCTGCTGAGCACAGAGGGGCTGAAATGATATTCATCTCAAATGCGTGTGTATTGAGCAATAAGGTTACAGTATTCTCTTCTTTGGAAGTGTGTATGGTCCATAAATACCCAGGCATATGAGTGGGCACGATGCTGGGGCAAGCAGGGGATTGATTCTTATTCTTCTTAGCCACAGCAGAAGCCTGCTCTGCTTTGCTAAATCACAGTGAAGCAACCCCTTCATCGTTATTTAATTTAATCCAACAGGTCCCCTTGGAACAGGCAGGATCTCCGTGAGAAGCTGAACGCAAAATCAAACATGACTTTTTGGGGTGTTCATCAAAAGCAGTTGAATGAATGAATGTCTGAAAACAAACACCAATTTTTCTCCAATATTTCAGTACCCAGGACTGGAGACATGACACATTTTATAAATAAAAAGATCATCGGGTTCCCATTGTAAACTGCTGACAAATAAAAATGATCTGTTAAGCTTATTTGAAAACTTGTGTTTACTTACGATTATAATGGAAAGTCTTACAAGCATAGCAACAGCCCCATGGAGTAGTTGGATGCCATGATGCAGTGGCAGCAAGTATTTTTTGCAGGAAAGTATGTCACAGTCAGTACAGACTGCAAAGTGCAAAAGCCAAACACGTAGATGAACATACAGGTCATGGATGAAGTTGCCATTCTGGATGGTCCAGAACCAGGTCTCTTACTACATTTACTAAGCAAGGTAACAACGCACATTTGTTGCTGACACTTCTAAGTGAACATCAAAACTGACTGCAGCACAAGCAAAAGGAATAAATTGGTTGATAGTAGAGAATAAAATTAAGTTTTTACTATAAACCAAGTCCAAAATGGCCAATCCTAGACAGATTGAGATGTCAATATATATCTAGTTACCTCATAGGTGATGCTGAAATAGAGAAATGGGTAGATTCAGATCTGTCTGGATGGAAAATTATCTGAAAATGTAGGCAGTCAGACTGGTACTGACCTGGTGTAATACAGAAGGCATAAATGATATTCACAAAAATGTTTTGGTGAATAGACCCATCACTGTTTTGATATATAGCCCAAAAATCTCAATGAAGTTAACATCGTCGTCCTAGGCTGAGCACTCAACAATACTGCTCAAAATCATTAGCTGTCTTTGGAAATCTTGGTCCGTGTATGTGGAGAGCCATTTGAGGTGAGTGGGTTGTTTTAAAACAGTTACGTCAATACGTAGCTATGTAAGTAAATATATAAATAAATGCATTTATTCCATTCAAGAGAGGGCTGTGGGCATGTTATATTTGTCTCCACTGAGCACAAATCAAGAGCTTAAGAACTTGCGGAAAGAAGTAAGGGGTGAGTATCCCTGAACGAGGCAGGCGGCATGAACTTGTTCCTTGTGCTATTGCCTGTCCTGTGTATTGCTTACCGCACTTTTACTGCCGAGTCCTGCTTTCATGGGTTTAACCCCAGGCAGAGATTAAATGGGAACTTTTAAGAGTTAGGCAAACTTACTGAGCCCATTGCATGCAACAGGACATTTTCTTTCGAAGGTGATTTATCTCCTCTGTGTGGCTGGAGCAATAAATACCCTGCAAACGAACTCCATGCTCACTCATAAAATAAAATCCACATTAATCTCAACTATCAGAGACAACTATAAATTGAATGAAAGTGAAACAGGGTAAAGAGGGTTTGAAAACAACAGCTCCATCACTGGCAACACAGCTCTGGGCAGACATCACGGCATTCCAGGATGAGTTCAGCTGTTGGGAGGCCCTGAAGAACTGACTATTGGGTCACCTTCAACAAGGTTGAACATGAAATGTCATGTCTCCATAAGCCACACGCAGGTCCTGGAGACCCCTGTGGGGAATAATTACCTCTTGTCCAGGAAGGAGATCAGTAGATAAGCTGAATTTTTTGTAAACAGGAGTAGAAGCAAGCTATTGGAGAGGGGAAGAGGGACATGGAGAATACAGCAGAGGCTTTAAATTTTGACACAGGGCACTGTTGATCCTCACAGGTCAACAGAACTGAGCAAGTTCACCTTGTCCAGTTGATGTGTACGAGTCACAGGTGTGTATACGGTATGTGTGAGTTATCCTAGGTCTATCTTTCTGCTGCCAACCTTCTGGGAGAATCACATTATTTCTTTGGTAAAAAACTGGTTTTAAATGTTCTTTCTTGCACTAAAGGTCAATACTGTTCTTTCTGAGCTAGCTCTGAGGAACCTCCCACATAACGAAACATACAGGATTCCCTACAAGCAGTGCCTCCGACTGATGCCAATGGGATGGCATGGAGGGAGCAGAGATGTTTCCAGGTTTGAGAGCTAAAGGTAAGGGGGAGTGGGAAGGCAGAATAAGTCACTGCTTCAGAATTTTGAGGTGGTTATTTTTACTGGATTATGAAATGTAGTGAAATTTCTGTAGGTTCCTTAGCCTGAATAAATGTATTAATCAGGGCTCTTTTTCATCAAAGAATACTGTATGCAAGCATCTCTAGGCACATGGCCCCCTACATCCTATAGATGATACACAGATTCAGTGCTAGATGTACACTTTCAAAGTCCCCTGAACTGCCATCTAAACAAGCATCATTTGCTATCAGATTTGCAGCGCTCAGATTTGCTGTGCTCCAAATCAGTCCTGGGTGAATTCCACCCTCACAGCTCACCCATTTTTCTATTACAGCTAATCCAATTACTTCAGACTCTTATCTTCCTAGCAGTGAGCACAAATGTCATCTTCCTCATGCAAGTCATCCTGTAGAAAAGTTAATGAGCATATTTATGTGAGAGAAGTTATGGACCAAAGCATTTATGGGTGCAGGAGTTTATTTTCATCGTGGTAAGCAAGGCAAAGTATTGATGGAGAAGATGGATGAGTGTAATTTAAACAAATGAAACAGAAACCTGAATGAGTATCTGAAAAAGGGTAAACTTCACCCTGAGTTCAGACTAGAAGTAGCACAAAGAGCATATCTTGAAAGCAGATGGCTGATACTAGAGAAAGCTTTTGAACACAAATTTTACCCCTTTCCAAAAGGAAATTATGCAGAGTTTCCATTGTTGATGGAGTTTCACACCCTGTTGGTGCCAGTGGACTCTGGCAGTGCTCACCAGAACTCTCCGCTTGAATCAAGCAAAGACCATGTTTTTGCCAAGAAAGGTTGAAGCAGGTGATCCTTGAGGTCCCTTCCAACCCGGTGTTCTATGATTCTATGATTCACGATTCTATGATTCAAAGCTAAAACTTGCCTAAAACCTTGTTCTACCTAAAACAGGTTGCACAAAGAGGGGAATCAGTCTTTTCTTGCACTCAAGCTAGTTACAGAAATGAGTTTGAACTGTGGGAGACAGAGGACATTAGCAGAGCTGAAGGTGCCTGTAAGCCTCTGCACACAGGTGGCTCACTGCAGGCGGGTTACCCCTCTGAAGCCAGTGCGTGAAAATGCACCCAAAGGGTTTGTCAGCTTAGCCCAAGTAATTCCAACCAAAATCATTCTGGTGCAATTATTCTCTTTCTGCAGCTGTGTGGTGGCTTATTTTCCAATCTGTCAGTGGTGAGTTCAGCCTCCAGATTGAAACTGCGAAAGGGGATCCAATAACTGCTTATATGAGATGCTTGAGAAGAAGCCTGATGGCTGAGTTACATTTGAAAAGATGAGGAGCGTGAGACCTGTACTAGCTGAGAACTCATCATGCTCCAGCACCGTAAAATTGAAAAGGACTAATACACACTCTGAACAGGACTGCCAAAACCCACCGGGAGCAACACAGTGGGCAGGGCTGAATGCCCTGGGATTCTGGAGCTGCACCCCAGCAAGTGCCTCTGCACCCTCACCACTAGTAGGGCTGGGGAGAGGGGGAGCTCAGCACCGGGTTAACTTGTAGGTTGGAGGAGAAAGGGAAAAGGGGGAAGAGAACCAGCCTGTTTGCTGCGGAACCCAAAGCAGCCCTTAGCTGCTCTGAATAGCTCTGTGTGGGATTGTCAGCGTAGCTGCTGCTGGATTATTCCAGCAAAAATGAGCGTTATGAGAATATATTCAAGTGCGTTAGGGGGACAGGGCTAACCAGCATCTGGTAAAACAGCTTTGTTGCGAGGCAAGTCTTTTACTTAAGAGTAAACATTTGTTCCCCCAGGCCAGAAGTCATCCCAGCTAAAATGCACTGTAATGAAAGGAGCCATAGGATATATCACATTCAGGAGCCTACTTCCTCTCCCACTGGGAGGACACATTGCAAAGACCTTCAAAACTCAGCGGGGGTTTGTTACAGAAAGCAGCATGGCAGGCCCAGGGCTTCTCCTGGCCACGAAGGCCCTAACTCTGGTCATGCCCCTTTCTAAAGGCAGCAAAAACAACGGGCTTCTGCTTGCAATATCCAATATACAATGTCAGAATGACATTCCTGTATGTCTAGGACAAGTGTGTGGAGCTGGACTCTGGATTTCCAGTTCATTGGACAGTGCTCCACAGGTGTGGGCACAGGCAGGCTGCTGCAGGCACTTCCCACAGCTCCTCTCCAGGGCTGGGGCTCTGCAGGACTGCCGCTGTAACCTGGCCAACTTATTTAGGGGAAACCAGAAAATGGCAGGTAAGGAGCTGATTAGACAGATAACATAGAGTTTCCAAGAAAAATTAAGCTGTGCTTTGCAAACAAAGATACTTCAAAGACAAGAGAATTGCTTATCGCTTTCCATTAATGCTTGCATTTTATACCTTCTCACTGGGTGCCTGTTCTGCTCTTTAAGACCATAAGTGCACTGGGTCATCACTGCCTATTTCTCAGTATTTCACCAGGGCCTTATTAAGCAAAGTTCCAATATTAGCTCATCCCTTGGCACTGCAGTAATAAGCACAAGGAAATAATATCCATATTAGACAGCCACTATAGCTATGCATACAAAGAAAGCAAAATGGATGCACTTGCTCATAAACAGAGAGATGTTTCCTCTGATTATGGGTTTCCTCCCTGCTCATTACAAACAATTGTCAACAGTTCCTGCCTACAGGTATGTCAAGATTACTCATCACCAAGTTAACAGCAAAGTGCTCCACAGATGTTTCTGTAATTCAGGTTTAGAGTTATCACAGCAGCACAAGGCAGAAGGATTAAGTGAGAAGGAGGGTATGCTGAGTACAGGAAAATATTATATGCAAATTGTGATTATTCATGACTGAGTCACAAAAAATATGTATTCAAAACCTCTCATGATTTAAAGTTCTAACAATACAATGCTTTGCATTTATGTAATGACTTTCATCGGAGGATCTCAAAATGCTTTGGAGGCACGGAGATGAATGCAAAATAGTGTCAGTCTCACAGGGGGGCTTTGGGTGCATTTCTTTTCCAATCAGCAGCCAGTGGGGGGTGATGCACTTGGGATTTGAAGCAAGGGATAAGATAAAGGAAATAGGGAGTGTCAGCGGAAACCTAACAGTCAGCAAACCAAGACTAGGCCTTCAGACATGGGGACAGATGAAACAGTGTGAGGGGCAGTCAGCAATGTGAGACATACCACCCATTAGTGTGTTACCTCCCGGGGACCAAGTGTCCCCAGCCAGCACTTCTGAGGCCCCGTGTGTGTCTGCATGCTGAGGAGGATGCTGTGCCAGGGTAAGCTGAAACGTGTCGCCATTAGCAAAAATTGGCTACTGTTACCTCAACTATCTCTTCATAACACCTTGCATACCAGTTGTCTCCCATCACTGCATGGATGGGAAGGTTCCTAGAAACAGCGGCCCCCAGGGGATTCCAAGACATCAGAATGTGTAAAACAGATCGAAAACCTAAAAACAAGAAATCACACAGACTCCTCCCCCACCTCCTGCATGCACACAGGACTAACAAGCAAAAAAATTGAAAAAGTTAAAACATCAGCATTCAAAACCTAGTCCGTTCTGAAATTAAAACCATTGTGAAATTATGGTACAGAGTGATATCTGGTGGTCTGAGGAACAAAAAGGGCTGACAGAGATGGATCTGATGCACCCTCTGTCCCCAAACAGGTTCAGCCTCTGTTGATCCTGACATTCATTTCTAATATCCTTTAAAATATCTAGTGATAGGGTGCAACCTCTTTCCTCTCTGATTACATCACAGTGCCTACAGGTAAGCAGCAAATATGTTGTGAACACAATAATACGCCAAAAAGTTACTCGTTAGCTGAGTGTTATTAGGGCCAGTGAAAACATGATGCGGCCCATCACTCATCACGAGAAGAAAGCCCTTTCCCAAAGAGACCACAGGAATTTTGCAGCACTTTCCTTCATCCCTTTCCCCGCAGGTTGAGCAGGGATGGTGGAAAGCTGTGACTCTTGACACTAAAGGTGTCCAGTTCTTTCTTGGACATGTACCACTTCTAAAATACAAAGGAAGAGAGAGCACACCTCCATCTGTGTGGAACAGAGTGTGGGCACCAGTGTTAGGAGACATGATGATGGACACCTTAACCACGATCTTTCTGGGAGTTCCTGAGAGCTCTCACGCTGTTTGGTGAGACATAGAAGACTGCAAGATAAAGACCGCTCCAAGGTGTAAGTTCTTCAGCTGGAGGAAATATTAACTGTCAGGCCCTACACACAGAGCTTTATTCTTCTACCTAGTGTATATATTTGTTAAAATGAAGAGGGAAAAGGAACAGATCAAGGATTTGAATGTTTCCAATAATAACATAAAGTAGAATATGATCATCTTAGAAAACTAAAGATGGTTGATCCAGAGCAAAACTAATGATGTGTTGAAACTGTAGACTGATAAAATTGATCCAGACTGGCCAAAGGGATATTCCCTACCATATAATGTCATGCTCCTCATGTAACTGGGGAAGCTAGCTGGGAAGCAGCATCGCTGCTCAGAAACAGACTGGGCATCAAGTTGGTTTTTATTCCCTTCCATATGTGGTGAGCAATTGCATTTGTGCATCACTTCGATTATTACAATAATAATAATTATTATTGTTGTTATTTTGTTGTTGTTATTATCATCATCTTCCTTTGCTATCCTATTAAACTGTCTTTATCTCCACCCACAGGATTTTTTCCATTCTCCTCCCCAGTCCACTGGGGAAGAGGGGTGAGTGAGCACCTGCATAGGCATTACACCACATCAATCCTGACAGACCTATATGTTTAGTTCTCTTCTGTACAAAGAAGGCCTGTCAGGCCTTCAGACAAAAAGTCTGTGGCTTTTTGGTAGGCAGTCAAAGCCATGAGGAATGATGATCCCTGACTTCTGTTGGCTAGCCAAATCTAACAAGGTTCTAGCAATGTCTTACCAAACATGAAGATAACCTACCACTTATGGATAGCAGGCTGTTCCCAGTATGTCTCATGCATGACAGAAAGCGTAGGCACCAGTTTAAGTGTCTGTCTTCTCTTTCTTCAGCTAGGTAGACCACACAGCGTCTAAGAAATGACGACAGTGGCCAACTGTATTGGTGTGCCTGCCTCATGGTGACTTCAGACATAGGTGATGCAACACTCAGAGAGATTTAACACCCTGTAAAAGCCTAGAAACCACTGATGAACTGATGGATCTTCCTTCCCAGCCACAGACAGAACCACAGTGTATTTCCAGGAGAGAACAGATATACTGGACAGTTTTGAATTAATATATAAAACAAAGGCCTATATCACATGCCAAACAGAGTTTGGTTGGGAGAACTGGGACTTGCTACCACTGATGCTACTGGGAGCTGTCAGTGTTTGTCCCCGCACAGCGTTTGACTCTTCCATTAACCCCAGTGCTATCCGACTGCAGCAAAACTCAATGGTGAGCTCTGCTGCCGGTGGTATCTTTGTGATAGCCCCTACTAGCTATGACTAATAACAGATCAATAGCTTTTGTTATGAGACACATGGGACCATTACAATCCAGCCTGCTTGGCATCTGGCTCTTAACTCTTAACCTTGGCTGATACAAAATATTCAACAAAATTCTGTGTTAGACTTGGCACAACCTGCATTTCTTTCCCTGCCGTTAACAAATGTCACACATTTGCCAGTGGCACAAATTATCACATCCACTTCACCCCAAGAGATGCCACATTTGTTGAACACATTGTTAAAGAACAATAGATGGCTCTTTACCAAAATCCACTGTGGAGTTTATGGGTAAGTGAAGAAAAACAAAAATAACTTGAGGTGTTTTTCTACCAGTATTTTCTTACAACAATTAATAAATAATACCTTCGTGATTTCCTCTGGAAGCCAAGGTCAGGCACAACTCAGCCTGATGAATTTTGGCCACGTTTAGCCATGCTAAATGACAAAGGGCCCCTACATTGCCTGCCTGAGGGAGTGTAGGTTTGCATGTTTGCTGCAGCCTGGAGTGCCCTTGATGAGGGACAACCTGGCCCAAAGGCATAAAGGTGGTACTGTAAGTGATGGGAACGTGGGGGCACTCACCAGTGGGGGGAGTTTATGTGCATATTCACACCATGGTTGTACATGTACCATAGTGATACAAACCTGGAACTCCTTTTACTTCAGCAGCCCACATGAAGACTGCTCTTCCCTGGGTACAGGCTACACATCGCTTTGACATCCAAGCACCTCCAAGTCTTCCTGATGGGGCTTGCAGTGTAGGTGGGATGGGGAATAGTGAAAGAAAACATGGCGCACACATTTCAAAAAAACTCATCATTACAAAGTTATTTTCTTTCCTCCTTCCAGTAACTGTCCACATGTGCACATACACAAGAGTAACTTTCTCCTTCCTCCCACACATGGAGAGTCCTCTCAGATCCCCTAGCACTGTGGAGTAATTTGAAGGTGAGGGAATGGTCCAGCGTGTCTTGCACAGGATTTTCACAATCAACACCCTCTCCGACAAGATGCAGGCCTGGTGTGCGGTAGAACTGAGGAAGGCAGACCATCAAGAACAACCGCCCATCCTTTCCTTGCTCGGTCTGTGCTCACAGAGGTCAGTGCAGTCGCACTGGTTTGCTCAGCAGTTCGGTGAATACAGTCACCCCCTCTTTCAACACCCTGTATTAACTGCTTCTTGCCAAGGCATCTGCTTGGTTTCCTGCGACAGATTTCACTTTTTTCCACTCACCTGTAACGGCAACAGCTATTGCCTGGCAATAAGTGAAACCCTCACATCTATTCCCCCATACTCAAACATCGGTAGAGAGGTGCTCAGTCAAAATGGAGGCACCATTTTGCTGCCGCCGTGTTTCCAGTGTATCCCACTGACCAAAATAATAAGGAAACAGAAAAAGAATGGTGAGAAGCTATTTACAAAGCTAGTTTTCAGTGGAGTGTTTCTAATTACTTTTATTAATTATTGAATAATTTCATGCATTACTCAAGCTTTTCCTGCAGTTTGTACTATCATCAAACACCCTTAAGGACTGGAACCCACCAGGCAGCACCTCGTGCCCCTGCCTCCTGTGTAAATGGTGTGTTTGCACACAGGTAGAGAGGGAGCTCCTCTGCGCCAGGGCTCTGCTGGCTGTTTATTCTGTTACCTTGTGCCTGAGAAGCAATTCTTGGATTATTTCCAGTCACTCTCCTGACCCCACACAGCAGCACGATGGTCTGTATTAAAACGCAGAAGATGCAGATACGCCTCAGCTCTGCTCTGCTCTCTTTCATCCTCTGAGGATTCTGTAACATGTTCCTCATCCTCTCACCTGAGTGCCCAGGTCAAAGCACCCTCACAGGTTGGAATCCAAATGTGAATCCAGATGGTCTGTGTGCTCATAGCACAAAGACAGGTTGGACAACCCACACCTGAGAGCTGCAGACTGACAGCTTTCTGAAATCCGGTTCCTAATTTTTGAGACTGGGAATCATGTTGATTAGAAACAGCGGTAAGAAGTGAGAGAGAGAGGGCAGAAAGACAAAGCAGTGTTCTGTGAAATGGACCATCTTTCAAGCATGTTTTGATGAGACATTGCCAAACATACAGACTTACAGACAATGGTGTAGTCACCGAATCAATCATACTTTTGCTGAGCATAGAAACTCTTGGACTTGTGGTTTTGGGGAAGATTCTGGTGCTTGGGGTTCACTAAATGGACAATCAGAATTAGAACAATCAGACCAAACAATTAGACTAAAATATATGTAAGTTTTTAGTTGCAGGGGGAGTTAAAAAAAGAAGCTATGCTGATAGTTTTTTCTTAGAAATAGCGATTCTCTGTCCTTGCCTTTCAGCTGGAACTACTTACACTCCCCTGCATTTACTGAGCCTCATCCTTGCCATCTATTCATTTCCATAATGGTCTGGGCAATCATGGTTCTGGTCTTATTTCATTCTTCACCTATAACAATCTCAAGGACAGTAGAGAAGCACATCCTTAATAGTAGTATGGAATAAACACCAAGGTACCTTTTCAGGGCTTACAAAGGTTTCACGAACTTTTTTCACCTGATCAACCATTTTCCAGTGGAGCAGCTACAGACCATAACCTATTAGGGAATTATTCCGGATTTCCACAGTAAACTGGATGAAGAATTCCTCCTGGAAACATGTAACCAGCCCTGCCTTTTACATCAGATTTGCAAGGAAGCCAAACAGAGTCCAAGAACAGATGTGAAGATGATGTTTTCATATTATCTTCTACACGTTTCAGCAACAAGTACTCCATCTTCTGTAAAGACAGATGAAACCTAAGCAGCAATGAATATTGAGTGTAAAAAGTGACATAGCACTTAAGTGATTCCTGCAACCTGCAGATCACTCAGGATGGAGGGACATCGTTGTAATAGCCACAAGGGACTGAGAATGTAATACCTGTAAGGAGAAGCAATGTGCTGTGTGAGCAATTGATAAAGCTGAAGAAACCCAGACATATTTGGGGACATACAACCGCTTCCTCACATCAGGGACTTTTCTGGACACTTTAATAACTAATCCCACACATTGTACCTTTACAAACAAAGAACAGTGAAGCTGCTGAGCACATCCATTTGCTGAAGAGAACACACTGTGAGAAACTACCAAAAGTGAGTAAGCAGCAGGTCTGTTTATCACTGAATGCAGCATTTCAGAGCTAGAAAACTGAAAAGGCAAGAACAGGCTTACGTGATGTATGGCCATAGATTTTCTGGCCATGAATACAAATGTGTGGTGTCCTCTAAGTCCAGGTGCTGGAGCACAAGCTAAAGATGGCGTGATGCAGCTTTCCACGTTGGTCCTGTTCACTCCTCACCTAAAGTGACATGGATCAATTGATTTCGGCGAAGGTATTCCTGATTTATATGGAAAGGATGACTTTGTTTTCCAGATGCAGTGCAACAGCCCATATTTGTCTGGGAGAAAACTTGAAGAGTACTTACTGAAATTCTGATACTTTCATAAGCTAAACCCCACCTCCAAAATTTGATTAACTATTTAATACAATGAAAATTAAAAAATCAGTTTTCTTGACAATTTATTATAGATGTACTCAAAGTTGGCAATCTTCTCCCGCAAGCTGGAATTATCCAACAATCAAGTCTTCCAAAAATCAAATCTGTTTTTGGTATATGTAAATACAATTAAAGGTCCTAGTGTTTTTCTCTGTTCTTTAAAATAATTGGCATCATCAAGAAGAACCCTCTCCTTCCCTGAGAATTAATGGTGGTGTTTGGAGAACTGCGACTTCCTCCACTGTTTCTGCTGCTGTGACCTTTATTAATTCGTGATCTCCTAAAAACTTCCCAATAAGGTGTGGATTCGTGAGTAGACACCATAAAGCCAAGAAGAATAAATTTGCTTTTCACATGTTGAAAGCAATTGTTAGACATATATAGTAATAAAAATAACTTTAAAAGAGTAGCACCGAGAATATTTTCAGTGCAAGCCAATGTTCCAAGTGAAGCAGTTGCTGCACATTTACCAGCCTCTTGATGGTATTCTAGACTCAAAACCAAAAATCATTCTGAGAGAGATGATGCCTTTGGGCTGCAGGAGGCTTTGAAATCTCAATGCTTAAATGTTTTCTGTTTCTATTTTGGATAACGTTTCACCAGGTCAGACACTCTTCTTGAGTTCATTGACTTGCACCCAGAAATGTCATTAGCAAAAAAAAAAGCTTAAGTGGGTTCTTCCTATGCGAGGCCTGACTGACCACAAAGCCTGAGAAGTGCTCGCCTTCGCATCCTCTGACTGTGGCTCCAGCTAAAAGCCCGCTCTGATGTGTCAGAAGACACAGGGACAAATTCTACCTAAAGTCAGATCAGTGGATATCTGTTGATTTTAATGAAGTTTTGACAGATCGGCCTGGAAAAGAGCCTTCTCCCGTGCCTTCTGCACACTTGAACACATGCTATAAACTCAATCTATACTGACAAAACAAATAACCTCTTAGAGTCCATTATAACCATCACAGCTACTTAGATTAAAGGAGTACAATAATATTTGTTTGTACAGCTAATCAGTGTTGCAGACCTTACTAATGTTTCCTGAGTAGTTGCTGTATTGGAGTGTTAATCATGACTGTTCTGATTATCAGCAACTGTTTGAAAAAAAAAACAACCCACAAAGCAAACAAGATAAATACTTTTCTCTGATAATCAAACCAAAGATGAAAGGGAAGAAGAGCAATGGTCATCATTCTACTGAGAATTAATATTCGTCTTAAATCTTTGTGACTGCTTGAATGACGCTGTTTGTGCAGCACTTTTCTGAAAACAAAACAAACAAAAAATCTTTTCAAACAGCTTAAATTTTTATTTCGAGCTGTGACACTTACCTGTAAGGCACTTTTCATCTCTGGAGCACTGCTGCAGAGCAGGGATCTGTGTTGATCACACCGTGAAGGATCTGGCATTGCTCCTGATTTCTGTGATGTGCTAAATACATCTTGGAGGACAGGACCCCATTACTGCCTCTGCCACCAAACACAGCGCTGCCTTCAGGCAGCTGGATTTGGCCACGCTGTTTTGACAGGCAGGGAACCTGGTGTGGCTAATTTTAAAAACATGCCCAAGGTAGCAGAGGAAGTCATGGCTACCAGTGGGACTACAACCCAGGAGATTGTGGTTCTGGTTCAGGGATCGCAGCCCTAGCCAATATCCATCTCAACACTTCAGTATTGAGATTGCTGCAGCCAAATCATCACGTTCTTCCTCACACCAGACCTGGTGCTACAGAACACTTTATGTATTATTAAGCAAAACATATTTCAAGCCTGTCATTGATTCAGGGTCTGCAGTCTTACAAGCACCATATAATTTATCTTCCTTCTAAGTGGGAAAAATTCCTGGACTCTATTTTCTCTCCAAAGAAACTACAGAATAGAAGTCAATGCAATTAATGAAAAACGCTGGTGTCATGTGGACAGGAATAGGGTCCTTTCTTCAACCCTTCGCTCCAGTGGGAAATATGCCTCTGTGTGGACCACATGACTGGGGCCAAAGACTGGATTTAATATACCCGCAGTGCAATCATTTCCCCAAGGGAGCTATCAATTTCCAGTGCAAAACAGAAAAGATGCTGATTACCTGGGCCAAACTCTGCTCTTGTTTGTGTCAGAACAATATCCCTGATTGCACTTGCTCCTGTGCGACTGCGGGTTGAGCTTGGCCCTGTGTCCTTAGTTCCCTGGGTTGTTTTTGAACCACACAAACAACGCTTCAAGACGGCTACTTGGGCAATTGCTAATGGCAGGAAAATCCACAGTTCTTCTGACATTAAGGCATTGTAAATACTGAAAGAAATCCGCGTTGTATTTTTTTGGCATACAATGCCTAAAGCCTTATCTCTCATTCTGTCAGGAACCAAGAACTGTATATACAGATGGTGCAATTTATTATGTTCTGTACTGTGACCAAGTGCTGAAATACCTTCAGGAAATCACCAGAAAACCTGAAAAGCTTTGCTCTCTCTTGTGACTCCAGCTCACTAAAACTATAATTGAATGAGCACAATATATTAAGCAGTGCATGTTACACAGTAGACTTACAGAAAAGGACGCCATCTTTTTCAGCATCATTACAGAAAGTATACTTGCTGTACAATTACTGCCTATACCTAAGGTTGCAATGTCTGTGTCCTTCCGTATTCTGCCCGTACAAACCCACGAGACAGGGATTTACAAATAAATGCCTAGCCACAATGGGTCTACTTCAACTCCGGTGTATCTCCGATAAATTCCACTATGCTGTTCCCATTTGTAAGCTGCTGTTGGGCCTCACAGTCCTGACATTTAAACCAGTGGTCTGTCAGGGCTGGAATAAATGGAGATATATTGGTGTAACAGTGGTTTGAAAAGAAAATTTTAGCCATGTACCATGTGAGAGGTTAATATATTTCCATTCCTGCTTCACTGAGAAGATTTTTATGAAACTGTTTATTAAACTTGGCTCAGTGGGTGCCAGAAATACAAAGAAAAACTAAAATCAGCATCTTCAAACTCATGCATGTCTGGGCACTGAGTATAAACCCTGGGCCCAGAATTTTGTTCAAACCCATCTGCTTCCTGCATTAAAAACACTGAGAACACGACCTCAGTGCCATTGCCCCAACAGCAGGCATTTATGGCATCCGGATACACACCAAGCCCAACCTGTGGCAGGGCAGCTGTTTTGCTGGAAGCAAAAACTGGAAGCAAAACCATCTTCATCTTCAGTTTTCTACTCTTCACCTTCGAATTTCTCCTGTTTCCTGTTTGCAGGGAGGCCGGGCTGTGGTGCCATTATATTACGGGATTCTTTATCCACTTCCACACACACGCTGTTAAACATTTCCGTGTGCTTTGTTATTACATAGCAACACAAATGCCACGAAGCATCTTCCTCATGACGTGCCACAGACACCGAGCTGGGGACGCAGACCCGACAGCTCCCGCCCGCCACAGGACAAGCCCTCGCATCACTCTGGGGCAAATAAAACCTGAAAACACCAACTCAAAAATCAGCTGGCTGCAATTTGGGATGAGGCTCCGCCAGGACACGGGGGTGCCGGTTGAGCCCTCGCCTCCCCCCTCGGCTTGGCCCCGCTCCCGGCTGCGGGGAGGGCTCGGGGTGAGGGAGCGGCGCCTCCCGGGCTCTCCGGAGCTCCCCGAGCCGCCCCGGGGGCCGCCCCCGCCCTGGGCCAGCCCCACCGGGGCCGAGCGGAGGGAAGCCGCCGTCGGGAGGAGCTCGGGCAGGGAGGGAGAGCCGAAGGGAGCCGAGCGCTCAAGGGACTGCCTCGATGGGCTTGAAAAATCACTGCAGCAGCGGCGCCGGCGGGCAGGGGGGAGATGCAATTCCCGGGCTG
>VWZZ01006841.1:360373-439178 GCA_013399095.1 Psophia crepitans
TGGTTTGTGAGCGCATTTGGCTGTAGGTGGCAAGATGCACAGAAAGGAGCAAAGCACGGAGCGATGCTCCGGCTGTCTAATTTTGGTAATGTTTGCTGTGAGGGTTCGGTGTGGATTGCGGATTGAGGGTTCTCTGGGTAAAGGGCTGAATCGGCTTTTGCCAACTCCGACGCTGTGATGTTGTGTGACCTTGGTTGTACTGTGGGGTGGCCGCCGAGGTGGGCTGGGAGAAATTAGTGCGTGGTGAGGGAGAGCGCCCAGCCGGTTCGGAGAGTCAGAACGGCAGCAAAGCTCGACTCAGATGCATCACTTTGATATTTTAAAGTTTATTTATAATATGTGTCTTCAGAGGAGCGATTGATGAGCCAGCCAAGTGCTGTTCAAGAACAGAACAATTGCAGTTTCTTTCTTGGAGAAAACACCGTGGAGACTCCACATCTTTTACTCCCTGTTCTAAACTTAGTGACTCCCGAGAGATTAAACAGAGATGTTTGTTTTAGCATCTTGTCTCTTGCCATGAATGACAAAGAGGATTTGTGCTCCTTATAGATTAAAATGAACAGAAATACAACAAAAACAACCTCCTTGAAACCAATGCCCCCGTCGTAAAAATCTCTGCCAGCACTCCCTTCCTGCTGTCCTGCTCAAGCATTCAAGTAGCTTAAGCATAAGTTAAAACTCTAACTGCATTTTTCAGAGAAACACAGTTGTGTAAAGAGATGCCTTCTGAATGCTCTCTCCTGTAATCAGTCAGTCAACCAAGCACACACACACACAAAAACCTTGCATAAACATCTTTCTGGCACACTACTCAGGTGATCTAAGCCAATATTTCAAAAATAATTACGTCTGTAAGAATTGAAACAGGCTCTGATAAATGCAAAAGCCAAGGTGCCCAGCCTTTCCCTGCAATAATTTCTAAGTTTTATTATCCCATTCTTCATCTATACTTGTGCTATTACCTGCTGTTCTGTGTAAGGACAATCAATAAATCTGCTCATACTCGAGCTTTTTTCCAGCTCTCCCGAAACTAGGGTGTACCTAAGGCTCCTCTCAGCAGGTGCCACTGGGGAGGGCAGGTGTGGAGTGCCCCCCAGCATGCCAGCCTTCCTGAAACTCCCTCATCTCTGAACCCCTCCCATGACTCCCTTCCCCATGTTTAGTCATAATCTTTGTTCTTATCTTCAAAGTCTCACAAGCCATACCCCTCGACTAATCCAGTCATGTCCCATCATGTCGCTCCCCTGCCCCTGCCCCATCTAGGGCAGTCATGGTGTTTTCTCACATCTCTTCTCCCAGCCCCTGTCGACCCTTTTGTCCATGTGATGACTTATGGGTGGCATGGCCTTCCCTCCCACATCCTTGCATTCCCTCCTCAGGTCCTGCCTCGAGGCACTTAAGAGAATCAGTCAGATGCTAATCAGAGGAGAAGCATTTATTTTATTAAAAAAAAAAACCAAAACCAAAACCCGTTTATTAGCATCATAGCCAGCACTGAGACAAGAAGGAAGGGGTGATCCTGTCTGAGGCTCTTGACATAATTAAAAAAAAGAACAGTAAGTGTCATGAAGAATAGCAGGGTCACGTTTTTTCTGGTTTCGTAAACATGGATCTGGATTAACTCTGATGTGAATTATGCAGAGCCATCCTGGGATTTACGCAGCAGTGTTGAGATCTCATATCTGTAGACTGCTTCCAAGAGACAAAGCTCTTGCCACATCAGCAGGCTTTTAGAGGGCTCTATGCCTTTTCAGTCAACTGCGCTTTTCTTTTCGAGCTATTCCTCCTTTTACCTGATTCAGAAAGTCACAAGAGGGCCACCCTCCAGGGACTGTATTAATCCTCTTTTCCAATCCCACTCTGTAGAGCATGCCCGTGGACTGCTGCAGCCCCATGGGACTTTACTGAAATACTAAACAGCTCTGACCACATGCAGATTTATTCTTCCACTCTATGCAAAGCAGGACTAGGACCACTGTTTCTGAAGGAAGCCTCAGATTAAAAAGAAATACGTCACAGGCACGAACTTCAGCAGAGACTGTGGAAGGAAACCACCAGTTATCACTTTCTGTTTGCTTTTCCCCGGACATGTGTGGATCAGATTTTAACTTCCATTAATACTTAAAAGTATTTTTCCTTTTTTGCAAAGCATGTTCATATGAAATGCACAAGTCCATACAGTTGACTACATCTTTTCAGAGAAGGGCAAAAAAATACATCAGCTTGAAGTCCAGGCAACATATATGTCCAAACTGGCCAACTGCTGAGTGTGTTAAGAAAACGTCATGCCAAAGAAGCAACCAAGTTTTAGACAGGCTGAGCAGATACGTGTTCATGGCACCTCCAGCACCTGGAGGAATGGCTGGGAGGTGCAGGAATAACAACTAGGGAGCAAGTCATCTATGTGGCCCATCTCCGGACATGACCCCTTGCCAAGGCAACCTCTGAACTGCCTAGCAGCCTGGTGGGTGTCTGGTTAGTTATTACCTGCAAAGTGCTTCCAAAGCCATTCTGGGGATGTGGCAGTGCCCAGCATAACAAACAAGCAGTGAAGGTTGAGTCTGGACTCCCATTAGCAGAGAAAGATTAGGCTCTTTCAACATGCCTTTTTTTTTCCTGCCATCTCCTGTAAGGGCAGCTTACCTTGAATTGTAGACAGTAAGAAAGAAACATGGAGTAATTTATTTCATCATCCTCTGCCAGAGCAAGATTGTTCCCTAAAGCATATTTTCTAGTGATTTGTTCTGCTTACCTTTAGATGCAAGTAATAGCCTTCATTCCCTTCATAAGACGACTAATAGACATCAACAGTGGGATTTTTTTTTTCTTGAAAAGGAGCCAAATGTCTTTTTTTTTTTTAATTCTATCTTGTTACTATTAGTTAATCTTCTTGCAGCAGTCCTTGACTATTTCTCTCCTCCTCAAGGCCCTCAACCTCAATTCGTGTCTTTCTTTTTCCAGCCAGATTTCAGCCAACTTATGATATCTTTGTTATTTTAAACCAACCCTTTAAGAGAAACCCCTGGCAAGGTAACATCTGTGTTCCTACAGGTATCTTCTGACAACCAGACATTTTAACAAGTGAAGGGAAATGGGTGATAAAGCCCATGATTTTTAATGTCAGGTCTTTCTTGATCATTTAAAAATGATTGTGGGGAATTTTGATAAAGGTTCAGACTAAGTTAGTGAGAGGCAAAGCAACTTCTTTCTTCTTTTTTTTTTTCTTTCCAGAAATAATACTTTAAAAGTACACAGGAGCAGGGAGTGGCTGGGCATGTATAGGGTTAATCTTGTCTGCAAAGTAATTGAGAAAAATATCCACTGGTTTCTGAGGACACTCTATTACCAGCCTAAGGTAGGAGAGCCTCCAGGGATTTAAAAGCAGTCAATAGTTCTAAAAAAAGACAGAGCAAGCCTTTGGTTCTGGTTGATATTAAGTTAGAGCAATAAGTCAGTGTAGCTTTTCCATACCAGCACCGTCTTCAGACTTAGATACACAAAGCTGCTTCTGGTCTGCAAATGGAGCTGGCTCCAAGTCTGCTCAGTGTTACTCTGCTCTGCCTCTGTCCCCTCCCATTGCACTGGCTCCTGCCAGACCATAGCGAGTTGTAGGACTCAGCAGCCGGGGTACTAGGCAGGGAATGGTATCTGTAGCTAGGAGTTAATAGGTGCTGCCTCATCAGCTGCAGGGGCCAGTGGAGAGATGCTGCCCTACCTTCCTCTGTTAGCACAGCAAATACTGTCGCACCAGTACAGCTAGGAGGTACCCCAGGTGTGCCACTGCATGGGGTGGGTGCTCTTCCTAGGGGCTCCTCTTGGGAGACACCCGAACACCCCAACCCGGCGTGTGAACAGCGTTGGAAGAGCTGAAGCAGTATGGAGGATATGCTGCTGCCTGTGATCACTTAATTTAAAAATAAAAAAGCCGGCTTAGCAGACAGATTTATTACCAGCCATGAGGGATTACAAAGCCGAGTCACTTTGATTCATTAGCGCATTCAGAGAGTTTGTGTAAGTTCCTGGAAGCTGTCTGGGATGGTCTTTAACCATCCTCTTACTGTTACCTGATAGTGAAGGGGAAAGTTGGAAAGTACTTGTGCTGAATTTGTTTTTCCCTGTGTTTGGTAATAGATTTTGACAAGCTGTTTAAAGAACCGAGCCTTCTGACTTGTGCTGTGCCGAGCCATCCTTCCAACTCAGCTACGCATAGCCTCTTCTATTCTTTCCTCTGTCTCTATAATATTTAATCAACAAAGCCCTACCTCCATTTCCCTGAGGCCACAGTAATGCATCTTTCTGCATTTAGAAACCTCCTACACATGTGAACGTGTCCTTTGTGCAGTGATGTTTTAATTAGCCATGTCTCTCTTTTCGGCCAGAAATACATGGAATGACTGTGAGCAGCTTTCCTGCAGCCAAGAGGCAGCACAGCACCCTTGGTGCTCAGCTGTGGGTGGTGGGACAGGCTCTCTGGCCGTCCTGTGGGCTGGGGGCAAGGCTTGAAAGGGGAGAGGAGACAGACTGTGTGCCTGTAGCTGGCAGGGGAAGGGAAGCCAAGCTTGGGCAGGAGAGAGGAGAGGGAAGAAGGCAACCCTGGGTGACCCTGGGGCTAAGCAGGGAGGCAGAAGAGGCCTGCCTAAAACAGGTCAGAAAGCATGGCATGGCACATCCTCTTTGTAATGACTGACACGCTGTGGAAAAGAGCTAATTACAGATGATCTTAGGCCACAACTATTAGGACAATAACCTGTCCTAGACCAAATTGTACAAGGCAACAGTCGAATTCTAGCATAACTAGCCTTAGTTTCAAAAAGACACAAATCTGTCCCAGGTGGTCTCCTAATCTTACATTCAAAGTGCTTTTTAGATAACATGCTTATTCACCTTTTAGGCTTTGTATTCTTAAAATTGTGTCCAGTGTTTTCCACATGAGTATCAGTCCGTTCAAAAGGAGCTGCCTCAGAGATCTCTGAAGTTAACACCTCTCAGAAGCTCCTGTGATGTTCAGCAAATTTCCTTTTCATTAGGGACTTACTCTTCTTCATTTTACAGCATTAGATTAGGAATTTTACTGATTATTCCTTAAATCCCTAGTCATGTAACTATTCCCGATGGTAAGAAAAATATGCTGTTAATAAATGGTCCTTGTCATGACTAGATCAAACTCTTGAATGTATTGTATACCAGTGCTGGCTGAATCGTTGTCCATGGCCAAGCGATGCCAACATGTGGGTTCTGCAGTGCCTCATCTTCAGCTTTATTACTAGCCCACACTGCAGATTACAGAGGCTACAAGTCACAGTTTGTGGCATTTCCATTTTGACCATGTCAGTGCTGTGGTTCGCAGATGAGTAAAATGCGGGCTCCCGCTCCTCCTGGTGGGAAGTGAAACACTCCATGAAATGCTCTCTGAACATCAAAACAAGGCTGGCAAAGCAGAGGAGAGATCTCATCTGGCTTTCAGTTCTGACATAAGGAGAATGAACATAATCCTGACCTAACTGTCTTGTAATTTTTATTAGCTCTCTTTGGCTTGCAGCAACGACCCTGTGAATAATGCATGCTGCTAGATGGTTTCCTAAGGAAAGAAGGCTTACGCAATCATATTGTCTGCCACTGCCCGCCTTCTTCTTACCCCATAATAACTCAGAAACCAGCCGGCCAATTTCAACTGAATTTGACAGAGGGAAAGAGGTTTTGAAGATATTACATCAAGTAAAAAAATAAAAAATGGGAACCATGTAGGGAAGATACCTCCTTGTAGTGGCCCTAGTGAGGAACATGAGCTCAGTTCTCACTACAGGTCTGAGATGCTGCTTGGGTACTCAAGTCCAAGAAACACATTCATGAACGATCAGTTTTCACTGTTTCTGCTGCTCATGTGATAACTTGTTTCTTCACAGATCACTCAGGGTGAGTCCCAGAAGTCATGCTCCAAGCCTGTAGCAGACAAAGTCACAGAGAGCTGCCAGCAAATTTGCCAGTGCAGACCACCTCCGCTGTTACCACCTCCTCCTCCACCTCCACCGCCCCCGAGGTTGCTAGTGGTGCCAAGTAAGTAGCCGCTGGTACAGGCTGTGATGCACTGAGGGAGGGCAAAGTGTTGGGGATGCCTGGACAGACATAAGGAGAAAAGGTGTGGGAGAGGGCACAGCTAGCTCGTTCATCATTTTCCACTTAGCGAATGGAGGAAAAAATGTTCTCAGTAAAGATGGAGATCTGTTTTCTGATCCATGAATAATGCTTGGCTTTTGGAGGAAAGCCAGAGAAATTCCCTCCTCTCATTGTATTATATATGATTCCCTAGCTTTAAATGGTTGCCTAACGCCCTAGCTGTGGGAAGTGCTTTCCTACAGAGACATAGCGCTGTGCTTCCCCTTGAGTTGTGTGACCTCCTGTTTCGCCAAGTGTGCACCTTGGAGGTCTGGATGCTCCAAGGCAAATTAATTTATAAGCAGGCAAAAATTCAAACACTCTGCCTAGACCATCCTGCAGGTCTGCTTGTCTTCAAGTCACCATAGCTGTACTAGTTTACCATAGCAGAGAGTCAGGCTCACTGGTTTTAGGTTGCTTACAACCGTAAGAAAAGGCAGAGGCATGTCAGAAGTCGATGGCAACTGAGCGGTTTTCCCACTAATACACATACAGGCTAAGGCTCGCCTATTTCTCTTCATACAAATCAGTGCTCTCAAATCTTATCCAGCCCATCCAAGCTCCTTCTAATTTCCAGCCGTGCATCCCCATGTCCAGCACACTGAGCGCCCACAGTTTGTGCTGGCGAGCTCAGCCAGCTTCCTTTCACATCGGTGTTCCTGTGATTCCTGATGCACAGACCATTTCTGGAGACTGATAGCTGTGCCGGTGGTCCCCGTGGGCAGAGGCAGTCCTGCTGCAGTGGGATGGACGTCGCCAGCACTACCTGTGCTGGCTGTGGGTGCAGGGATGTGGGCTGGACCCTGCACAGCCACTTTTAGCTCCCAGGTACTTGATATCCTGGCAAGTCTCCTTAATGCTTCTGTATTTTCACAAATTTGTCTCTTCCTAAAAGGCTGCCTATTAATTCTTCTCTCTGCTTAGATAAACTCCCCTGGGAACAGTGTTGCAAAGTATATCTATTATTCTTCTCAGCATTTCCCCCATGGGAAAAGAAATCATTAGGTTGCATCATTTGGCTGTCTGTCTTTATCAGCGCCGTCCCCAGATGTGCAGAAGACACGCACAGCTTTTAGCCGGGCAGAGGACAGGCAGAATTTTGCAACTTGTTTTCCGCCAGGAGCGTGCTTTGTGTTTGTGCCACACTGCAGAAATTTGAGGCAAAGGCAGGAAAATATACTGGGGAAACACTTGGGAAAGGAAGTACAAAGCTTGGAAAACAGATGAAGGTTTTTCAATAGCAGGAAAAATCTCTTTCAATGTTCAGAAAAATGTCGTACTGAATAAGATTGAAAAATTCCCTTGATCTTTCTTTCACATTCACCACTTTTTTTCTTGTACCTGGGGTACCCTGTTGTCCTGAGGGAGCTGCTCTTACCCACAGGAGAAGTGGCAGAGCAGTGTCAGTGCGGCGACCAGCCTGGCAGCTCAGCTGTGCTGAGAGGAGCGCACCGCTGCCAGGCTGCTTCCCCTCCCCGGGCTGCCGTCAGGCAGCTGCTCCGAGTGCGTGGATTTGTCTCCTGTGAAGTGGGAAGGAAATCATATTTAAAAAAAAAAAGTCTGTCACACATTGAGAAAAGAGGAAAGAGAAATTAAATGGGCCTGTGGCTGGGATAGCCTGATGCTTACTCAGGCTGGATTGCCAGGTGCTAACCCAGTTCTAAAAATGAGCTATATAAATCCAGATGACTAATATTTAAACAAGCTATTTCATTTCAAATGCAATAAAAAAAATAGATTACACATTCCTTTCACCAGTAAGCTTTAGAGTAGCAATCAAGTGCCTCATCTCGAAAGATGCTTTCATTATTATCAGCTGTCTAGGCACTGTGATTTAGCCCACGTGTACAGCAATCCCCATCCTTGTGAGAATGAGCAAGCCTCGTGGTTAAATATTGGTGTTATAGACACTGCTTTTAAACAGCGTTCAGAGGAGAGGGCAGTAGAGGGACAAGACAAGCTATTATTAAGTGGTTGATGCTAGACTTGCACTTTGCACTTTTTAAGAGATTAAAGTTAAGTACTGGAAAGACCTCTGCAAAAAAGCAGCAGCCCAGGAGCTGCAAGATTTTGCTTTTACAAGATACAGTGTCTGCACCATGAGGCACTTCATAAAGATGCTGGCATTGCTCTCAGAGCTTTGAGAGCCACCAAAGGCTGCAGCCTGCTAGGCACTGTCCTTAAAAGCTCTTTTTGCAATTAAACTGAACATTGTGACAGGTTTAGATCATCTCTACATCCTTTTAAAACAGCTGTTGTGGTTTGTGCCTGATGACTAAAGCCAATAGGTACCAAATTCCTGTCCATCCAATTACTACAGACGCTGACAGCTCAGTTATGTGCTAAATGGGGTCATCCAGTGCTCTTTTGACATGTCCTGTCTGGTCTCCAGCTGCTGCTATGGAAAAGCAGAAGACCCTCTTTGTGTCCTCTCTATCAATCCTACCTGAATGTTCTGCAAACCCTTAGAATTTCAGAATCATTTTGGCTGGCAAAGACCTTTAAGATCATTGAGTCCAACCATTAGCCTAACACTACCAAGTCCACCACTAAACCACGTCCCTAAGCACCATGTCTACGTGTCTTTTAAATCCCTACTTGAATGTACAGCACTGGGTAACTGTGAGCACCTTGCAAGGTTTTTACTGTGGTTGAGGACAACTGAGGACTTTCAGGAACAGTTACAGTGCATTTAGTGTCTCTTTAGACATTTTAATATTGACAGGTTGATTCCGTGATAAATCTTCAGCTCTGCTTCCTGCAAACAGACAAAAATCTCTTAAATATTGTGAATTCAAGAATTCACATATAAATATTGGTAAATGTGTTGACTCTGAGCTGATTCCCTCCACATAAAATGAGTAGAATCACACACAACTTAGCAATCACTCTAAATACATGAGCAGTGGAACAAACACCAACCTTCCAGGCTTCAGGAGGCACCTCACTATTATAGCCGTGTATTTGCCAATGTGTGGGGTGTGTTTCAGTGCACCCCGAGGAAGTGTATCAGTCGTTCAACAATACGGAAATATGGAAAAATAAATTAGATCATGTGGCCCATGTATTTTCAAACATGGATAACAAAATTATAGACTGGTGAATTCAGGGAGTAATTCTGCCACCCAAACTCTAGGCCCCAGGGATGAAAACATAGACTGCTTTTGTTCCCCTTCAGCCAGCAGCCCAGGTCTCCTTTCCCATGTTTCTAAATCCTTCACGCAGACCGCTGGTGTTTCCCATGTTCCTTCCAACCCCCCTTCTTGCCTTCACTGTATCCCCTCTGCAACTGTCATGGGACATTCCCCCACAGCAGCATATCCATGTGCCTCCTCCTCGCTGAGGACTCCTGGTCTGGCCCAGTGAATCTCTGCGCTTTATGGTATCTAAGGGAAGGCTAGGATCAGCCACACTGGTCCCTGTGGATGCTGGTTCTCTCAATATTGCTAGTTCAGCCTTGTCTCTTTCTGTAAAGTGGGACATGTGGATCTTTCCCAGGAGCATTTCAGTACTCAGTTTCCTGAGCTTCATTTCTGGTGCAGTTTGTTGGTGTCCCACTGAGATACTGCTGCCTTGTTCAGTACAGACATGTACCTTACTGAGGGTCTTCAAGGGGAGGGTCTCCAGCTCGTGTTGGAAGTAACAGGGATGGTGAGGACTGTCAGGAGACACAGTCACTGAGCCAATAGCAGTTCCTCCAGATGGTCTGGCATATTGATGTTTCCACAGTAACTCCCCTTATGTAAGCAGCAGCCTGCTCTTTAACCCATGCCTAGAAAACTGCTTGTTGTTGACGTGAAGGGAAGGCTCATGAGGCTCTGAGGGGCCTAAGGCCACCAAAGCTCAGATGCTGACAGCAAAGAAAGAAGGAACTTTCAGTGAAATTTCGTGTGTTCCCTAGATATGGCTGCAATGACCTAAAGGAGATAGAGATGCTCAGAATCTGGTCTTTAATTGTTTCTTTTTTTCCCCCATCTGCTTTCCTCCTCGTCTCTGTATTTCAGCCAGGACTAAGGCAAGGTGTATGGAGTACTTGTTTAGGCAGCATTTCTAACCCAGCTTCACAGACCCATGAGGTTAAGCTAGTTCAAATGATGTTGACCCTTGAAAATCTAAAATACTGCTGTTGTCAATCCTTAAATACTTTGCAAGCGCACAGGTTTCTGCAGGGACATTGCAGAGAAGGAAGGACTTTATTTGGAAATGGAAGCTAGGCTTTCAAAAGAGGAAAAGGTTAAAGCTAGACATTCACTGTAGTCATTTTTAACCTGTGTGAGGTTTGAGGATAAATCATTTCAGAAGTGACTTCTGTAGAATCGTACAAGGTAGAGAAAGATTGTTCAGAGTGAACTCCTCGCTTGCTGGTTAGCAACATTTACTGTCTGCTCTACCCACCTCCTGTACTGGATGAGGAGTCCGTGGTACTGCCAACCCCTCTCTGGATGATGGAAGTGTCCAGTGAAACATTGCTTCAGTAAAAATTTAGAAGAGGAAACTTAAATAAAAGTTTTTAACTGAGCTCATTACAAGCTGCACTAGTATAGCTGAGTCTGACTACGTGAACCAACCTCCGACTTGTTGGACGTGTGCACATAGGTACAGTGAAGTCTTTAGTGCTCCTGACCTCAGTGAAAGTTTGCCCTGAGCTATCGGTTGAGATAAAGCACAATCAAGTCAGTGCAAAGCCAAAGTGAATGACATCACTGCAGAGGACTCTAATCTCCAGGCTGTACTTTGTTTTTCAAGGTGAAATCTTTATCTTTGGAGATAGTGCATCTAATTAACTAATTATTTGTGCTGATGAAAATGCCAAAATAAAAATGACCAACTGCAGGAAAAGTGCAACTTTTTGGCAACCGGATGAGTACAGATGTATAGCTTAATTTCAGGAAGTGTGCAGGGTCCCTTCAGTGCAAGTAGGAAAGCTAAGGACGTTCGGATCTTTCAGGACAGATGGTCACAATGTGTGTATATAGACAGGAGTCTGAGGTACAGGAACAGTCTGGAATTTCTTAAACTTTGAGTAGGTTTTAAAGCAACTAAAATTCTATGATTTGCAGATTTGGCTTGCTGACTGTTATCAACATAGCCTTTCACAGCAGGAACTTGTAGAAATAAAAAATGTATGGCTCTGGGACATAAAAGAATAAGGAATTATTTTTCCTTAGGCTTTTCTAGTACCTAAATTCTGGCAGGAGAATGGACAGGGTGACCCCTGTGGATCCAGAGAATGAGTTTGAGCCTCATGCTGAGCAGTGTCTCCACACGGCCGTTCAAGCAGGAGAACTGATCATGGTCCTGATGCTCACCACATCTCTTCTTGTGTTACATTGGTACAGATGTTGATACGCTTGCCTACACAATGCCAAAAGGAGCCTTGTCCTTGGCAGAGGTCTGTGATTGTCCTCCAGGAGTTGAGGGGAGATTGTGACTGCAAAACTGAAGTGAAATCCTCCTGGCAGCCACCACATGTTTTAAAATTTGAGGTGCCAAAGAATTTGCTGCAGGCAGTCTGATGTTGCTTCTGCAATATGGGCTGAACATCTAACAGAGCTTTGTTTCTCTTTGTGTAGACCTTTTGTCTTGTGAGTGCTTTGCACCTTTCCAAAATGGTGCCGCACATGCAATTTTGACCCTAAAGACTCAGCTGGTGGGACCAGCCCTTACCTACAGCCCTTCTGCCAGAAGGACTAGTTCTGAATAGTTTTCAGGTACTTGGGCTGGAGTCTCGGATTATTTTATCCTGAGTGCTGATGCCCAAATGATTTACTAGCAAACATACAGGGAGTGGTTTTGTTCTACAATACGGGGAAGATGTTTTCATCCATACTTCATACAACATAGGGACTATCAAAACTGAGTGGTGATGGAAGAGAACTACAGTAGCACAAAAAGGAGAGGGGGCACATCAACTCCTACATCAAGACGTTTATGGTAATGACAGCTACTGTGAGACAATATTGTTTTACCACAAGTCTGGTGTAGACAGTGATTTTTTTTAATGCAAACAGAATGCTGAAACAGGGAAGCCCTTTCAGTTTTGGTAACACAGCTGTCATACTGTGAATTACAGTCTTATGTGAGAACATTGTTTATAATTCACAAAGCAAAACCAAAATTCAGTACTTGCTTCTCCCAGCTACACTTCCATTTTACTGGAGAGTAGTGAATCTTAAGAACTGCCAGTAGGATTTTGTGGCTTTTCAACCTAAATTGAAATTGAGCCTCACAGCCTGGAGTCATGGATGATGGCACATCAGAGTCTAGTCCGAGTCCCCATCGTGTTGTTCTTACATCACAGACACTACCTTCTCCGTTAGCACAGTGAACCAAATCATTAAGCATCCAAGATGGGATTTAGGCAGAATTCACCCATCAAAATCAGAAATGCAATGATTAGATTTCCTGCCTCCAACTGCAGGGACCTGTGATTGTATCACTAAAGACATGAAGACTTCAAAATCCTAGTATTTTTTGCATTTAGCACAGTTATTTCTGGCATAGGAATAAAAGTTACAAGTCCTCACCTCCCAGTTACAGTGAGAAAATTGTTTAGAGTGAGGAGACTTCTTAAGCAGCAATCAAATACAAAGTCTGAAATAGTTTGGACAACTGGGATGTTATGTTAAGTCTGAAGAGCTGGATTAGCAACTAGAAAGCCAGTAAGACTGGAAAGGTTCATGCTAACATTTTCGTGATAGTATTCTGCTATCATTCATGCACCTAATATCTCCTCATATTGCACTCTTGTAAACTCTCGTCTTTGCAGAACATCAGTTAGATCAGGCTGTCAATCACAGCTTCCTTTACTTTCACAGTTCAGAGTTTTGCACCACAATAAATTCTGAACTGTTTTGTCAAGTCTAATTTTTATTTAGGCAAGTGATGAATCTTCTCCCTGCTCTGGGACCTTCCAGATTTGTTTTGAATTTTTCATGCAGTAATAAATCCATATTATGGAAAAATCCACTCTCTTGAAAATGCACTCATTCATACATTTTGAAGTATTTAAAAGTAAGAGCCTCAGGCTAGATTTTGCAGTACAGGAATCAATGGGAGTTCTGTTATCTATAGATTAAAAGTATTGTCTAATTTTGAAAAAGGAAGCATTAGATATTAAACCGTTTGGGCAGTAAAAAAGTCCTTTCTACTCCGAGACGTATATTCCAACAGCCTGATTTATGTATTTTTCAAGCAGAAGGAGTTGGCTAGGCTGGAGACATTAATTCCGTGTGTGGATGGCAGTCCATTTGTACATGCCTACCACTTCACTGATTAAGAAGATAACAAATCTTCAGTGAAGTTACTGATGAGTCAGAGGCTGCTGATTTACAAGTAATTGTGGGTTCCCCTGCGTGTGGCAGAAGGAGCTGTGCCTCATCTCAGCAAGTCAGAAGTAAACTCTTAATTGGCACAAGCTGTTCTAGCAGGAGGGCTAAGCAGTCAACCTTGCTCAAGCAGTCCCATAGAAATGTACGTTCTTGTAATGGTTTGCGCATTGTCTGTGTTGTAAACGTGACATAAAGGTGTTGCACTGCCTGTGTGATTGCAACTTATGGGTAATTTTTAAGTTGACATAGAAGACCAAGGAAGCAGCACTCTGGACATTTGGGATGTTATCCCAAAGTGAGTGCATAGTCTCTATTAACATAGTACAAACATAGGTTAATAACTGGTGCCACTGCCAAAAACTGTCAATAATTACGAAAGTTAATTTAGCACTTCCACTAGTAAATCATATCACATTATAAGCACATATAGTAGCAAATTGTTAATTCCTAATTGTTATTAGAATGAACTGTTTCATAATTTTGAAGTGTCTTTTAAACGGAGCTGATATTTCTTCAGTTCATTGGTTAGAAATATTTTACACAAAAATCTGTTCCTTGACAAATGCTGCTATTAAACTGGACTTTTACCAGGAGCACTGCTGCTATTAAACTGGACTTTTACCAATGTGCAGATCCTAATGAATCATCCCTGAACATTTTCCTTTCCTTTTGGAAGCAGTGCATAATCTTATTTCTTAGCTACTATCAAAGGAAATGACTATCAGGGCGCAAAGGGAGGGTTAGGTTTAACTCTGGGTTTGATTTGGCGAGCTGCAGGTGCTCAGCCTTACAGAGCATCATTCTGCAGTGCTGGCTGCCTACTGCTTCCGTAGGGAGCGATGGTGATCTCAGCTAAATCTCCCCTATCTGTGCAGGTCCAAACTTCTGTGTGAAGCCTTAGGAAAGTGCAGATAGCAACCAGTAACCAATTTGCTTGCTTTTGTGACTGTAAGGTAGCCTGTGCCTTGTCTTTTAGCTTTCAGAGAGGTACAAATATACTTTGAGTGGTGACAGAGGGCTTTGTGTTGGGCATTTGGCATGGTGAAATGCCTTCATCTGTTAGTGAGATGTAATTGCCATTTTAAATATTCTATATTTTATGGACACTGCATGAAAATTTATCAGTTGGTACATGTAATTTTATTTTTATTAGGATTAAATTTGCCCCTGGTTTGGAAGGCATTTCATATTTCAGTTCCATTTTACTCTGTGTGGGTCATCAATTTTATTTCCCTAAGTTGAACCTGAATACAATTTGGGAAAGGAACTTGAGTGCACTCAGTGTGGAAATTATTAATTGGTCTCCTCAGGGACCTTTTTAAGTGATAACCCTTACATCCAGCAATAACTGAGCCATTGAAATGATACAGGGAATAAACTAGGTAATATCAAACAGGAGGATTATGTTTATATAGATGCCATACAGAAGTATCTGCTACATAGTCAGCCAGCTGTTCCCTAAAACTCAGACATATGACTTGTAATATGGCTTTCTTTGTAAAGTGAACTCTCTCAGGTCATCTGTACTTACCAATCGAAAGTATTTGTCTATTATAGTCACTCTCTCCATATAGTATCCGCCCAACAGGCAAACCATTAATTTTTCAGAGACAGACACGAATCGGTGCCTTAGAAACTGTCGCTACTAACAGATTAGGAAAATATTCTAGTTATTTCGAAGTCTTCCACGATCTGTGTTAAGAAATTGGGTCTGCAGTTGGCTGAAGCTGGTTTTGTATCTCCCTCCCCTGAAGAGGAACTAGTTTTGAGAAAGTTTCAGCTACAAGCTGTGAGACTTGTCCAATTTTGGTTTTATCTGGAGGTTCCTGATCTCTTTAAAAAGCCACTCAAGGATCTAAGAGGTGATATCTTAGTCATACCAGTAGCACTGAATTTTACTTACATTTCATAGCCTGTGACTTTGATGGGACCACTCATGAATATTGCGCAACCTGAAGAAGTTGTGCAGATCTGGACCTTAATTTGATCTATGTATAGAACATTATACCAAGAAAATCTGTCATCTTTCTGTGGGATTAAATCTGCCACCTCTGAGATATCTTACTAATCATTCTCTGGCACAAGACTGGTCATCAGTGTAGGAGCTTAGACTTCTGAAACCGTATTTCAGCTGTTTGAATTTCAGTCTGTATCATCCCTTTGAAGGCTCATTCACTGCAAGAGCTGAAAGATGGATAAGCTTTCAGCAGACTTGATGGTGATGTACTGTGACTCTCACAAAGGAGGCCTCTTGCCCACCCTGCAGGGAATGGCAAAAAGAGTCCAGGATGCTGCTTCCCCTCTGCCACTGCCCTGCTGGGAGATCCCAAGAAGGTCAACTGAAATGGAGATATTTTTTCACCTCTGTAAACTTTGGATTTGAGACTAGTGGATGTCAAGCACTGAAGATTATTATTATTTTTAGGCTCAAAAGTGAACAGTAATTGCTGCAGAATTGATCAGCTATGTCCTGTCCTACCACTTATTGAAGAGGAGGCTGCACCATCACAAAGCAAGGAGAATAAGGTGTTCATCATGCCAGGAGCAAGAGGCAGAGCTTATGGCCATGCCGTGAATGCACAGTAATGAAAGAAAGGAGGCAGTCTGAGGGGCTGGACAGGAGCCCACAGTGCTAAACGTCACTACGTCATGTCTTATTTCTCCTGTGTCAATGATGATACAGCTACAACAAACCTCTGGCCAAGGAGCATGTATCAGCAGATACGGGAATTAACAGCCTGAAAGGGATATCACTACATGTAGTTCAGGTGTCCATATGGGTGCCACTACTATAGTATCTTAACAGGCTCAGCTGTACCTCACTTCACAGTGCCTGCTGGGGTGTGGATTTCATCCCAGGGTGCCTGAGGCTCAGTAAAATCAAGAGCTAGCTTTTTAAGGGCTGTTATCACCTAAAAATGCAGGTAGATGTTGAATCATCTCTCCAAACTACTTAACTCCCAGCAAGTGTCCTAATCCATGGCCCACTCCACCTTATTTTGAGAGGATGCATGCTTTCTATGTGCTGTTTACTAAGCGCTGCTTCGCTGCTGACCTGAGGTGGGTGGTGGCCAGCGGGTCATGAGGGAGTACACAGGGAGGATAAGGCCAATTTTCTACTCATGTCCTTGGCAGTCACTTCTTCATGAGATGCCCTCTGCAGCTGTACCACCTCATGCAGGAGCCTGTCCCTCCCTGAAATACCAGGTAGACAGTGATGAGCCCATCTTCTGCCCCAAAATAGCCTGTGAAATAGCCTGAAAGAAAGCCAGCTTGACTAGCAGAAACAACTGTCCAGAAAACTAATTTCTCTTCGTAACTATCTTACTGTGGTGGATCTGGGAGATTATGTTGGCTGTGTGATGGAGGAGGAAAGCCCTGTGGGAAAATGCATCTCCTGTCCTCAGCAATTTCCAGTTTGGATGTCATCCTTACCACTGTCAAGTACCTCAGGGCCCAGTGCCATAAGCTTGTAAAGAAGGGTAGCCCTTTTCCCAAGAAGCTTGAAAAAGTCTCCTCATTTGATTCATAGCAACAAACCTCCTCTTGCCCATGTTGAAGTTGCTCACTGAGCTCTGTGTCTCAGCAGGCCAGGGTCCCACCACTGCGAACACCAAAAGAAAAGCTTCTGATTTTTTTCAACCTTGTTACAAGATGCAGCGAGGAAGCCAGAGGCTTGCACAGCGGGGCGGCCAACCACCTCCTCACAGAAGCGTCCACAGGGCAGGCGTACCCGGGACATGCTGGCAGGGGACAGGCTGCGGTACATGTTTGGTCAGCAAGGCCGATGGTCTGACACCTATCACAGGCGTTAAGTTCACTCTTAAAAGTCTTGGGAGTTCACTCGTCCCTGTGTATCACACTCGGTTTTAGATGCTCTCTAGGAAATCTGCGCCAGCCAAAGCTGAATGGGGGAAGGACATGTATAGATACCTGCGTGTATGTGTGTGTGCTTGTGGAATACTGCTGTAAATGTGCTTTCAGGTATCGGAGCGCTGAAAGGGCGAAGGCAGGCTTAGCATGAATGTTCAGTGTTTTCAGGCCTCTTTTCACCAGGATGTTCTTTTCGCTGCCGTAACGTGATGGGCTCCCACAGTTTGCTGGGCCAAGCAGATGATCCTCAGCACTGATTTTCCCTGCTGAAGAATAGCCCACGCTGTCTGCGTGCGTCGCTCGCCGCTGGAGAGCCAGACTGTGTGTTTGTGCAATGAAGTGGATGGTACTGTGCTGGCACATCTCTGTGCCTCTCAGTGGTGCCTCTGTTCAAAAGAACTGAGAATTACTGTCCGCAGGTCAGTGCCGTGCTGCTGTTGTTCTGCTGTAGACCTTGGCCTTGCTGCTGTGTTTGCTTGAATAGGTAGTTGACGGGAAGGTCAAGGAAATACTGCTGGTCCTTGTACAAATATAGATGAAGTACTTATAAATTTAGCTATTTAGCCTATTAAAGAATTGGGAAAGGAGTAACAGCAGTGCTGACGCACAGCCTTATGTTGCACGTTTTATCCCTATATCTTGCAACCGTTTGGAAAGCTGGGACTGCTGTCCCCATCGTGGAGAAGGAGAATCAGAGGCTGGGGGTGAAGATCTTTCCAAAATCACCTGACAAGCAAGGGGGAGAGCTGAGTCTGGAACCCACATCCTGAGAGGAATTTCTGTCCTCTACCCACTCTGACATTCTGCCTAAAAAAGGTTACAGCCTATGTCATAAAACTCAGGAGATTAAAATTAAGGTTGTATATCTACATTCAAGCACCCAAGCATCCTGGCTCTCTGAGTGTGCAGAACCTCTGGAAATCAGGTCACCTAAAATAAATCCAAGGGTACTAATTTACCAGCTAATTTTCAGGCTGTCATGACCTGTTTCTTAGAGGCACCAAATACCCGCTAACCTGATCGAGGACTCCTGTGTTTCAGAAGGCAGACCACCAAGTACAGCAGGGTTCGCCTGTACGACAGCTGTCACGGGGAAGCAGCACTTAGGGCTGTCTGGGGGTGTCACTAGGACTGTCTCGGTGCTACCCAGCCTGGCACTGATCCAGGTTGTGGAGAGCAGGGAAATGTAGCGGTGCCCACGAGGCTCTCCAGAGCGACCGCCTTGCTGCGAGGAGGAAGCTGCCTTGCAAAGCACAGGCTTCAGTTCTTATTTGCTCAGGTCAGAAACTGATAGTGTGTGATTTAATCAGGGTAAAAACAATTCCGTCCTTTTTGCTGAGGGAGAATCAGATGGCGAGGAAGAAATGGCGTCTCATCGGGAGACTGCTGGTTAGAAAAACATGTGGCAAAGTCAGATCAGAGGGCAGCGGCTGACGTGAGCATCCATTGTAAAGATAAATGCCAGAGCCCAGTGTTAACACAGAAGCTAGCTATGATGTAATCTCCTTAAAAGCCTTTTTTCCACAAGGCCTTTAAATGCTGCTGCTTCTCCAGATCATGCTTTAGAGAACAGACTCTCCCTCTGTGCTCACTAACCCTGCTCTCCTCCAAAAGACCTTGGCAGCTGAAACCATGTTTTACTCCTATTTGTGGTGCAGTACCTCAGTTCTGGCAGGTCCCATCAGTTTCACCGACAACCTAATAGGATTAAGGCTGGCAGACCTGGCCCTCAGCCTGCCAATTGTTTGGAGCACAGACTCTCCCTCCCTACTTTTTTGGATAGTCTTTTGACTGTTCTGCTGTGTGTGTGCCATCATCATCCTTCCATAAGCATGTAGGACTCTCAACTGAAATACTAGTCTTCCTCTGCAGCTGTGCCAAAAACATGTTATCCTACAAACTTAGCGTCAGCCCTTCCTGGGCACCCTATGGGATCCCACCTTGCTTCTGTCCATAGTTCTCAGCTGCACAAAGCTCCTGAGCATGTCATCAGCATGCCAGCTTGGGGCAGAGATCTGGAGCCTGCCCAGGCAGTCAACAATGCAGTTTGCTGCTGCCACCCCCCGTCATGTAGTTATGGCCAAATCCAGTGTTTGCATCTGACTCCCAAGGAGAAGGCAACACGATCCAGAGGGTAGGACTGGCCAGGAGTCAAAAAACATTTTGTTTCCTGGCTTTTTCACTGAGCTGCAGTGACTTTGCGCAAGCCACCTCACTTATGCCCGGGCGACCAGTACTTTAATCTGGTGTTAATTTTTTTTTCTTTTTTTTTTTTTTTTAAGTCTTAATGATATGTTCCTTTTCTGAAGGACTCTCAGATCTGCCAGGGAAAAGCAGCTGCATGAGAATTACCAAGACAGCACACAGCAACATGGGGTGTCAGTGAAATCCACTGCAAAACCCAAACCTAAATGTGTGCAGGTTCAATAACGTCTAAAGCTTAGATCTTAAGCACCACACTTAAAACTCCCCCATCCAGCTCCTCTCATTTCCACTGGCTGTATCCAGACTCAGTTTTTTTCACTGGTGGTTCCAGTCCTGTTTCTTGCAATGAGCCATGCAGTCCTCTATTGCCCATGACCTTCAGAAAACTCCTGCAGAGCTGCCCCTTTCCTCCACCTCCTGCAAACTCCAGTCTCCAAAACTAAGCACAAAACTGAGCGTGTTTCTTGTTTCAGAGGTATTTTTAGAAAGGGGGAGAAAAGTAAGGAGATGGGGGAACAGAGAGTGTAGAATAACAGCGTCTACAGTGTAAAAGCTGCGGGGGAGGGAATCTCTCCAGCATCATCCCACACATATTTTTATTATAGCAGAAGTTCCCGCTGTGTAGTGATTGCAGTACTCCCCTTAAAAGGGTAGTAGGAACATATGCACAGAGCAGCTGCATGGTACAAACTTGTCTGCAACATAATGGGATAAACAGAAGTATCGTCTGCTACAGGAATAACTGATTTCCACTAGTATTATTTAACCTGCCTACTCCAGGGAGGCCGTAAATCAGGACAGGCTTTCTGCTGATCACACCACTACTGCCTGGTAGTACTTGTTTACCCAGCTAGCTCACAGCACTCTGGAAATGGCTCTTGGGTTACAAGCAACAGGAAGGGCACAGATCTATAATGAAGAAAAAAAAAAAAAAAGAAAGAAAACCAACACAGATATTTTTTCTGGATCAAAATTTGCTCCAAAATTAGGTGATTCTTATTTTCCTTAAGCCAGTCTATTGTACATCCTGCGCAGTTACAGCCAGGCTCCAGAGATGAGGGTGATGGGATAGGATATTGCTGGTCTGAAGCAGTTCTTTGGTCTTTCCTTGCTGGGTAGCATCTTCCTCCTGTGCCTGTTCTCTGTGGCAGCATCTCAGGGAATGGGTCCAGCAGAGCAGTTTTCTGGGTCATTGCTCTTTGGGGACTGTGATAATCCAAATCCTTTCCATCATGTTTGGATTTACTGGAGATGAACTTGCCCCAAGTGGACTTCATCTGTTATTGAAGCTGTCACCCATTCCTGCTTTACATTCCTGCTGCATTGGCCCAGTCCCTCGATTAATGATGGCTGTTAATAGATCTGGCTTTCTGTGCTGCCCATCCTGCACTTTTTTTCCTCCTGTCTCCCTAAACAGGTAGCAGTGTGTCCATCATGTTGAGCAGACTAGCCCTTGGAAGCCCCAGTGCTGTCGGCATCTCATATTTTATTGTATTGACACCAAACACCGCTTTAGTGTTTGGAGCTCTCCTTTGGAGCTTGCTTTGTTTCTGCTTCGCAGGGGGATGCAAGGGCAAAGCAGCAGCAGGGCTGGGGCCGCATCCTGAGCATCTTGCCCGGCAGCTGCAACACCAAAGCCAGATGTTTAAACATCACAGAATCACAGAATGGTTTGGGTCGGACCTGACCTGCTCCGGCCAGCAGCTAGATGGGTTTGGTTATGACCATTGCTCGGTATGGGGCAAAGAAGTTGCCTCACTGCAGAGATGGCCAAATCCAGTTTTTCTGTCATCACGGTTTAATTGTGTGTACACACCTCTGGTGGCAGCACCTGGCGCTGCAACCAGCTCGTGTGGTTGAGGCTGGACCTGCTCAGACTCCTCCTGTCTTGGATCCACCATAGCTGAAATCTGGGAATGCCTCTACCTTCCCCTCCCTGAGCCTGCCCACACTCTTCGCTCCGCATTTGCTGTGCAGTCTGGAGGAGAGCAGAGGAGGATTATGGCCTCTTGCAGGCTTTCTCCAAGGCCGTGGCTGGCCAGTCAGGGAGGGGGGCTGACCCAGCGCCCAAGGCTCCTGTTGGTACCAGCATTGCCTTTGGCATTTGATGTGATGAGCTCCTGCATCTCCCCTTCAGCAGTTCAAGCTTGGCCGGGTGTGTTGTCTGCAGGCAGCAACTGTGAAGGGAGGTTGATGAGGTGATCTTTGGACCTGCCGGGGAGGCAGCGAAGTGCATCCATTCATATTTTATAGCTCCTATATCTTCAAAATGAATAATTTCAGACACATACGGAGGTGCCCCAAATGTGAGTGTTTGCCTTTTCGTGTTCAGCCAATGTAAGGAAGCTCAAGTGCAGGGAAGAGGGAGAAGAAAAAAAGTTGGTAGAGTTTCTCACATATTCAGTTGCCAACACTTACTAATTAATCCCAAGGAGCCACCCAGAATGCAAACACATTTAACAGAAGTATTGGCAGCAGTTTCATTTATATGGATGCATATGCATACCCCTTTATATACATACATTAAATATATCTATCATATATATCCTTTCTACATATATATGTGTGTTTGTATACACATATATACATGTCTGTGTATGCATATATGTATGTACACATATGTATGCATATATAGGGGGGTGTATATGTGTGTGTGTGTGTGTGTAGATATATATACACACCAGGGAGTTCCTCTCACAGCACACAGAAACTTGACATTATTAGAGAAGTCTCTTTGTCTGTCAGTGGAACATGGCAGTCCTTCCTTCTGTGACCCGTCTTTGTACACAATCACCAGCCTGACCGTTGTCTCCTGAAGGCAGCTGTGGCTGCTGCATGAATGTGAGCTCAGGTTTCCCTCTGGCCACGCACAAACCCCAGGGCCTGTGTATTGGGGCAGGCATGATGCTGCCCCGGGAGAAGGCACCAAGGCCCCCCGTCTCCTGGTCAGCCTCCTTTCCCCCATCCTCCCAGGAGATTTTCCCCTCAAATCCAAGAGTGTCAGTGGATACGGTTCAAAGGGAACACATACTTTGCCTACTCCTGAAATGCCTTTTAGAAAAACAGTTTGAAGCTCTATATTTGTATCAAGGTCTAGCAGTAACACAAACTGCGTTAGAAGGCTCATTTGAAGGATTTGTTTTTCCCGTGCCAGCTGCCTCTTGCTGTTAGCGGCCCTGGGTACACATGGCATGTTCCTACCATGTGGGTTGTCCAACTCATCTGTAGCAGTTCCTATCTGATGAAATACAGCAAACAAAGAGGGGACACTTGAGCTGACATTGAGTCAGATCTCTCCACGTCTCCCCAGGTTAGGTAACAAAACCTGCACCCGCAGAGCCCACAGCCTTCAGGGCCCTGAGGACTAAGCTCCTGACCTTCGGCAAAGTTTGGAGCAGCACTTACGAGCATCATCATGCAAATGCTGGGACAAGGTCCTCAGCTGGCACCAGTCTCACAGCTGGGTGGACTGCTACTAGTTTCATAGACTCATAGAATAGTTTGGGTTGGAAGGGACCTTTAAAGGTCGTCTAGTCCAGCTCCCCCTGCAACGAGCGGGGACAGCTTCTTATTTGCATTGCTTGAGCTCTTGGCCATTTTTATTAGCTGCCCAACACTTCATTCTCATGGACAATTAAGTTAATCAGCATTAAGTTAATCAGCACTCACTTTGGGGTGAATTTACACTGCTGGGGGGAGTGAAGGGCCTTACGTGAAAGCAGACAAGAGACCTCAGGCTCAGCACCAAAATCAGCTTTCTCAAAGATGTGGACATGTGCTGGAGGCCGTCCTCATGTTTTGTCTTATACAGAACACAGTGCTTATAGAGGAAGTGTCCGAGCCTTGGTGTCTGTGTTTCTCTGTAGGGTTTCTTCCAGAAACCCAAGTTATTTCACATTAATCAGGGGATTCATTGAACTCCTCCGTTCCACAGGGGGTTGGATGAGACAACTTGATGTGAAGAGACACAAGCTGCAGCAGATTCAAAATCCCTCTCCATACTTAACTGGGCATGGGGTGTCCTGGGAGTCTTTTCATATACCTTGACATGTGAAATCACATCTAAACCTCTCTGTGTTCTCTGGGCTTGTTCCTGCATCCCAGTGTGATAATGGCTGTGGGAACTAGTGGCTTCTCTCTGTCTTGCAGATGGAGATGCCAATGTGCAAATTATGTGAATATATCAAAACAAGACAAATGAGAGTGAAGATGAGACTGGAACCCATAACTCTGCCTTAGCCAGCAGATCAACAGGTCTCTAAGTATGTGACATACATAGAGGTTGCTAGAAACACATTGCCTGTATCTCCAATTCCTTTTAAGTTCCAACCAAGACTGATAAAATACTTGAGGCCCTTGGAATATGAGCCTGCCTTCAAAATAAAATCCGATCCTGCTTCCTAGCATGCTAATTAAAAGTGCGTGGCTGATTCAGGCAGCCCTACAATAGCGAGAGGAGTGCTGCAGGCATTGAAATGGCAGAGTTTAGCCTGTTGTGAGCATACAATATTAAAAACAGGCAGATGTCTCACAAAGATGATTACACCAGCATTCTTGACCTTTGTGCAACAACAGGAATAAAAGCAGGAGGAAAAACAATCATCAGTTTTGATGTATCTTGAAAGCGCTCTTCCTTTTTTAGGCATAAAGTTACTGTTGCTGTAAAGAGGTGAGGGGGGGGTCACTGTCACCCTTCCACGTCACATCATCACACACTCACCAGCTGCTTGGGACTGAGCCTTCCCACTCAGACCTCGGCCAGAGACACTTCCCCTGGGACTGCACATGGGAGATGGGTCACTGCCTCCCTTAGCTATTTTCCAGCTTGGCCCTGTGGGGTTTTTTGTTTTGTTTTCTGTAGGGAATCCTGTTCAGAAGATCTCGTGTTGTACGGTGAGCTTAGACACACCCCTATGGCTTGCACAGAGCCCCACAGTGGCCATGCCCCATAAGGGGAGTATATAAACCTGTGACGCAGTTTAATAAACGCCATTTTGTTCATCCATCATATTGATGTCATGATCACTTGGCCCCGAGGTGAGAGTCCTCAGGGGTGAGGTGTTTGTCCTCGGACTCCAGGACCAGGAGTTGAAGCTCCCTGCTGCAGCTCCAAGAACATGGAAAGCAACAGTTTTCCTTTGTTTTGCTTAGCTTTGTTGGGCTGCCTGATGGGCAAGAGCCAGTGGAAATAGATCATAGAATCATAGAATCGTTTGGGTTGGAAGGGACCTCAAAGATCATCTAGTTCCAGCCCCCCTGCCATGGGCAGGGACACCCTACGCTAGACCAGGTTGCCCAAAGCCCCATCCAACCTGACCTTGAACACTTCCAGGGATGGGGCCTCCACAGCTTCTCTGGGCAACCTGTTCCAGTGCCTCACCACTCTCACAGTAAAGAATTTCTTCCTAACATCCAATCTAAATCCCCCCTCTTTTAGTTTACACCCATTGCAGGCTCCCTGCCTCAGCATGGCTGCTGAGGGCTGCGCAGAGGCACCAGCTCAGTCCTGCATGATGGAGCACTCACTCTCTCCTGACAGACTCGTGGTGTTACTTTCCAATGTCCCGACATTCCCATGCAAAAAACCTACAACCCATACTGCAACAGAAAGTAATAACCCTGATTAAAATAAATAAGGAGTACTAGATTCCCAAAATCTTAGCTTTTTATAAAGTACAGCCATGACGACTAAAAATAGCCTGTCAGTGTATCCAAGGATTCCAAGTCCTGTTTCTATATTCTGTCACAGGCAGTACAAGTATGTGTCACTTTTATAACATACACATAGCCATTTAATGCTTAATCCAGGAGATTAAAACTGCTTCATCACTGGTTTTTATTTTTAGTAGTTCAGGGTAATTTTGAGAGTGACCCACTCTGAGATTTCCTAAACTGTAATCACAGATTTCTTTGTGATTTTATGGAAACGTCCTTTCCAGTGACACAAATTCTATTTTTGTTCCTGGACATTGAGGGAAACCCTCTGTAGCTGGGCTAATCTATCCTGGTATGCACACATCTGGCTAGACCCATGTGTGCACACATGCCTACTAACATTAGAACTGGAGCTGTGTCTTTATGCTGAGCCTTCAAAATAAATTTAGTCACAGAAAGCAAGTGTGTGAGATTTTTGTGGTGCTTAAATAGTTTCAGGATGCCATTCCTCCAAAAGTACTTATTCATGAATTTGTTTTCAGTTAGTTGGATCCAGCCACACACTGTAGGTCTGAAGTTGGTCTTTTTATTCATTGTATTTATTTAGGCCTGGTGATGTTAGGAATAGTTGAAGGTGTTGGCCTTCTAAATGTAAACCTAAGCAACATTTGTACTTCATAAATTTTAAAGCCAAGGAAAAAAAGGCATTGTGCTCATGTGGCCTTTTCTTTTCCTAATTCTTATGCTGAGTCCAAGCTCTTTAGCTGATTTTAGACTTGTTTGTTTTAGGAAAAGTGAAAAGACTACCTTAAACTACATTTTTCAGTGAAATACTCCACCAGAGCTCAAAGACCATTGTAACGTATAATTGCCCTTAATGATACTAATTATCCTGTTTCTAATCTAAATATGCTTAGTCTCCACTTGTAGTGGAGTACATATCTGAGTCATTTACAAACTCCAGTTTGTAGTATCCATTACCCGATTTTGGGGGGAAGGGGGGGGTCACTGCTAAAAACCATGTTCTCTCAGCAGTCATTTTCCATTTACAGTTAGATTTTGAGGCACACCAGTTCTCTGGCTTTTAACTCAAGTGTGCCATACTTACTGTGTAGGTTTATGGTTTCATAACCCCAACATGATGTGGAAGTAAGTCGAATGTCATACCAAAGTCTAAAACTATCACAGCAGCACTAATACATCTATTTACCAAACCAGTAATCTCCTCAGAAAATTTCTAGTTAGTTTGAAAAGATGCATTTTCCTAAACCTATGCCATTTAGCATCAATTATTTATTTTAATATTTTAATAATTGAATATTTTCATTATTTTGGCAGGATTTCTGTCAGGATGGCAGGCTGTGATTCCTTAGCTCACTCTGCTTATTTTATTTAAAGTGTCATCACTTTTCTACCACTTTCCACCCAACGGTATGCTCAATGTGCAGAACAACACTTCAGGGCTTAGGAGAAAAAGCACATTTTCGTTGAGTTGTTTTGCACTGTGAAAATCATGTTCTCCATTCAGCTGATTTTGAGACTAGTGAAGAGCAGCCATGAAAGAGTCAAACCAGGAGGCAATCATGCTCTGAGCACCTGGAACCTCTCTCGTGAAACCGGCGATGGGTGCCAAGGGAGCAAACACCATGGCCAGGCTTGCCAGCCCTCAGCTCTCAGTAGCCCCACGGTGATAATGAAGGGACTCCCTGTGCCCAGAGATGCCCTGCCTTCCCCAAACACACCACTGTGAATGACAGCAGTACATGGCTTGTTGTTTGTTTACATTACAAGGGAAAGGATTCTGAAAAAAAGGATTCTGAATTTTGGGGGTTTATAATGGATTTGAAAAAAGACAACCATGAGAATTCAAGTGTTTTCCTGCATTTCATCACAGCTGTTGCAAGAAAATCAAACAACTGGACATTGTCATTGTTATAGGTAGTGTGGGACATCTTATGCTCAGTGTTTACTGTAATAATCTCAGTATTAGAGCAGAGTTTGGGACCCATGTCTTCCCTCTTCCACAGAGTGCTGAAGAAATGCGTTGCTGTTCCATGCAAAGTGGCACAGTGGCAAGAGGGTGCTGTGGGTATCTTCATGCCAGCGTAATTTCTGATCATTAAGGGCATGACACATGCATGCTCAGTTTCTTGCAGGTGCAACCTGGTTTTTCTATAGTGTGGGTGATGAGCTGGGAGCTAGGACCTGGGCACAGGAGGATGGAGAGCCTCCCCAGACTTGGACTGCCCCAGGGAGCAGAGCCATCAGCCTCATCCCACGGGGATGGAGACCTCGACGCCTCCCTAACGTCAAGGGCTCAGTGCAGAACTCACCAAGAGGCACCTCTCTGAGGATATGGCACTTCCCAGGCACCTTGCTCTTTGGGAAGTTCCTCTCTTGGCTAACTTTCCCAGCTGCTGCTCATAGGCACCAAGCAAGGCACGCTTCGAAGACCAATGCACGGCATGGAGGCATCCACGCGGGCCAGGGTTGGGCTTCCCAGCAGCAGAAGGAGATTAAAAGCAGTTCTGCTCTTCCTCAGAGGATAATTGTGAGGAGAAATGCATTAAGAAATGTCATGGTAATGAAAGCTATGTGAATGCATACTGAGAAAGGCAGAAAATAGCTCACAACCAGCAGCTTATTGGAAAAAAAGTGGACATTTTTAAGGACAACAAGATTACCTAGCACTGCAATAATAAGGGGTAGAAATAGAAAATACTTTTTAAAGCTGTATAGACCCACCAGCCACTGAGAAACAGGTCTCGATAGCTTCCAGTATGATTTCTTGTGCTTCTTTCTGGGTTCCTGGTCTAGATCAGTGGGCAAGAGAACTGAGCAAGGTGGATTACGGGTTACCTCCACATCAGCAATTCTTATTTTCCTGTCATTAATAACTACATATAGGCTGTCAGGAATCATATTCACTAGTCAGTCCCACATATATCTGTTTACTCTCCATGTATAAACACTGTGATAAACCACCAAGGAGCATGTGGTGCACAGGCATGTGACAAGTCTTGCTTTATGCCCATATGTCAGTCTCATGTTGTGCCAAGGAGCAGCCCTGTCTCACCATCTCAGTTTGCTTTACAAATAGTTCGGTTGCTTTTGCCTTGAAGGAAGAACAAGGACAAGATAAAAGTGGCCCTACTTGCCCCATTTTTTATGATCTCATCTAATTTTACATGGCATCTGCTGATGCTTATGTTTCCTCTGATTTCTCTGTAACCTATTGTGTTTGTCAGGGCAACACCAGGAGGGTGGAGTTGGCACTGAGACTGCCTGCTCCTTCATGCAAACATTTTGTCATTCCCTCTGTTCTGGAATCTTGGAAAATAACAATACTGAAAACTTTCAGAGAATATTAAAAACATTAAAAACATTAGCTTTATCACAACATAATAAATAGTTCCATCACCCACTGAAAACTGACTTCTGCAGCTGACACTGTAATAAAGTAGAAGTTCAGTTGCTGAGGTAGTCTGGGAGTGGTCATGTCAAAAGAGGAGCCAGGAACCGTTAGTTTTTCAGATCACTTAATTTTTCAACTTTATTTTTCTCTCCCATAGAAAAAAAAAGCAACAGAAAAACCAAACACAAAAACCTCACGCTTCAGTCAATATATGTACAATAAATTGAAGGCAGTATTGCTAGGCGAGTATAATCAGAGTGATAGCATGTGTTAAATGCTGATGCGTGTGAGAAAGACAAGACCTCTTACATGGCACCAAATGCTGAACTGCCTATAAATTATCAAGCTTTTGACTTTATTAGTTTGATTGATTGCTTCTTACAGTGCTTTACCTAGGCTTTTTTTAAGGTGCTTCTGCAGATTTCTCTGGGTGGATGTTGCCAATTCTTCTATAGATCATGCAATGGAAAAAAAAGTCTTCTCTCGTAATTGTGTACTTCAGGATTTTACCTAAGGACTGTTAAACCAAAGAGTATGTGTATATCTTTTTCTAGTCAAACACAGGAGGCACAGGAGATGTCAGCTCACAACAAACAATGCAGATGTGATGACATGTTTTAACATGTGCACCTATCTGTTGTGTATAACGTGAAGTTCAGAATTGAGGATATATCAGATCAAATAATTAGACTCAAAATGCACCTTTTGCTATATTTCATTCTCACCCCTACTTAACTGAAAATGTTAATTTAGGCAATCCCACTGACTGATTCATTATTAAACTTGATTTAGGGTGACCCAAATTCTCATGGAGTGGTTGCATACACTGAGTTAAGGATCTCTGCCCCTCTGCAACACACCGCTAGTGTTCATGCCGTCCTTCAGGAAATAAGTGTCTCCTCCAAGCATGGGAAAAGGAGTCCCTGAAGGAAAATTAACTAAATGCCACCAGTGTTACTCTTGATGCAAAATATTGCTTGTTTTGAGTCATACTTACATAGACAATTCTGGACCTAAATAGAAGAAGAAATAATAATTGTATTTTCACAGGTTAACATTTTTTAAAGTTGACATTTCTTACTTGTTGGACATACAATTCAAAGGCAATGTAACGGAAAAAAAGCTTGTCAGCTATCATCCTCTAAAAGCAGTTAATAAATGTAATAAAATTCCCCTTCTTTTAAAACAAATCCCCCTTCCTCACTCCAAGGTTACAACAACAGCAGCTGCAGTACTGATTGGTAGGCACTGCTGCAGCTCCCCGATAAACCTCCCCTGATGGGGTTTGAAAGCCTATCCGTGCCAGCGTAACATCTCTTTCAAACCAAATCTGTGGCAGCAGGAGATGGGAAATGCAGAGGGAGAAGAGGTTTCCCATGGGCAGCAGAGCTGTGCCTTTCTCCTTTGTGCTGGGCATGTGGTCAGCACTGACAGAGAACTTGATCATCTGGGGACCATGCTAAGAAGTATCTAGCACCAAACTACTTGGTTGCTTGGAAAAAAAATGGGTCCTACATGGGAAGTACCGTCTTTGCACGTATCTGTGGCCCTAGCATAGTGCTATTGCATGGGTGACTGAAGCATATCTGATTATACACTGCTTATCTGAGAGAACTCATGTGTTTTTCCACACTCCTTTTACAGCTCCCAAGTCCACCTTTTGTCCCACTGAAGAGACCTGGTGGCCAGGCCTGGTTATTATCATCGCAGTATGCTGCGCCACACTAGTGTTCCTCTTTGTAGTTGTCATCATTTGCTACAAAGCCATAAAAAGGTAAGACTCCAGATGCTTTTACTGTGCCTAGGGCAATGTAACCCCACAAAGGGTGGCTCAAGACTTGGTTGATGCCTTGTTTTGTTTAAAGGCATCCTAAAGGCAAAATGCATCTTGTAGTCAATGTATGTTATCACTGGAAGGTCACTGTATGTACCGTACCCTGCCTGTGTAAAGGGCAAAGTTTAATGCACAGTCATAGGCATGAGGAGGAGAAAAATTAGAAATGGGACAGGGCCACAACATTCAGACTAATATGAACTCCCCAAAGTCAAATTGCTGCAGGTTGCTGGGGCTTGGCCAAGTGTAGAGGCAGGAAATACCATCCTATCCAGTTCTGGTAGTATTCAAAATTTACATGTGGAATGTGAGATTTCTGGCCCAGGCCCATCACTAATGGTAGCATTTCAGAGTGACGCAGGCTTTTGTAACCCAAACTCCAGGGTAATTTGTTGGAGACTCTACTTCTAATTTATTCTTACTTCAAAATTATAATCTACAGAATCCATTTGAAAACAGGTTTCTCTTAATTTAAAAGCCTATGTGAAGCTTATGTACCGCACGGTGTGTAGTAATCATTTCACCTCCCCTACCACTGTCTTTGCAATAGAGCTGCTTGTGCAGGCCTCTGGTAGTTAGAAATTATTGACTTCAGTTACACAGAAAAATGGGAGTAGGAGTAATTTCTTCACCTAAATAATATTTCATATTTTGAGTGGAAGAAGTAAAAATCCATAACTCTCATGAGATACTGCAGTGACACCTGAATCACAGTTTGGATTGAATGATGTTTATTCAGCTTTGGGATTTTTTTTGCGGGGGAAAAAAATGTTATCTACATGCAAAGGAACTGTAAGATTTTTGATGAGACTCAGCAGGGGTATCACGATGTTGGAGCATTGCACATGCTTTGTGATTGTCTGAAAAATTTACGCTGGATTCAAAGGATAGTATATCGGAGAGTATCAAAAAGGAAGTATTCAAACAAGAAGACAGAAGTCTGTATTTAATTTCTTATTAAATTTACAAAAGTATCGTGGCTATTCTAGTTCAACAAATGAATGCTTATTAGTTTTGAGGAGCTGGAAGGTTTTCACTCTACTGAGCTTCTTAAAAATCATCTGCAGAGGACTGAAATTGGACTTGAATTGGATTGGTAACACAGTGCAAAATTTCTTACTTGTAGTTCTTAATCGAACGCTGGCTGTTGGGCCGGTGGTGTTCAACATCTTTATCGACGATCTGGACGAGGGGATAGAGTGCACCCTCAGTAAGTTTGCAGATGACACCAAACTGGGAGGCAGTGTAAATCTGTTTGAGGGTAGGGAGGCTCTTCAGAGAGATCTGGACAGGTTGGATCGATGGGCCGAGGCCAACTGTATGAGGTTTAACAAGGCCAAGTGCCAGGTCCTGCACCGTGGTTGCAACAACCCCAGGCAGCACTACAGCCTTGGGGCAGAGTGGCTGAAGAGCTGCCTGGCAGAGAAGGACCTGGGGGTACTGGTTGACAGCGGACTCAACATGAGCTGGCAGTGTGCCCAGGTGGCCAAGAAAGCCAATGGCATCCTGGCCTGCATCAGGAATGGCTGGCCAGCAGGAGTAGGGAAGGATTGTGCCCCTGTACTCGGCTCTGGTGAGGCCTCACCTTGAGTACTGTGTCCAGTTTTGGGCCCCTCAATACAAGAAGGACATTGAGCTGCTGGAGCATGTCCAGAGAGGAGCAACGAACCTGGTGAAGGGACTGGAGCACAAGTCTTATGAGGAGCAGCTGAGGGAACTGGAACTGTTTAGTCTGGAGAAGAGGAGGCTGAGGGGAGACCTGATTGCTCTCTACAACTACTTGAAAGGAGGTTGTAGTGAGGAGGGTGTCAGTCTCTTCTCCCAAGTAACAAGCAACAGAACGAGAGGGAATGGCCTCAAGTTGCGTCAGGGCAGGTTTAGGTTGGATATTAGGAAAAACTTCTTCACGGAAAGAGTAGTGAGGTGTTGGAACAGACTGCCCAGAGAGGTGATTGAATCGCTGTCCCTGGAGACATTCAAAAAACTGGCACTCCAGGACATGATCTAGTAGGCATGGTCATGTTAGGTTGATGGTTGGACTTGATCTCCGAGGTCCTTTCCAGCCTTAGTGATTCTACAATTCTATGATTCTGTGTTCATAGGGGATTGGTCCACTTCCATGTGGAAAGTTGTATTTGTTTCAAAAACAGCTATTGTATTTGTATGTGTGGTGCCAAATTGTGAATGATTTCTGCCAAGGCTGCAAAATATACCTACGGGAGCAGTAACTCTCCCAGGCATCTTGTGCCTAGCGAGAAATTGCTCTTAAAATCTGCTCTGATGCTAGTAGATGAGAGGTGCAGAAAAGGAATTTAAACAGACAAATTTAGAGCTGCCTGGAAAAGACTGTGGGAATTCACATAACAAAGTCTTAAGCTTCATGTCAGTGAAGAATAATACAGATACTTGATGAAGACACGCATTATTTGTCAACAGTGTGAATATTAACATACAAGTCAGCTGCTTGAACAGGCATTAGGCTCAGAGAAAAGTGAAAATTCCTCTTAGATCTTCTTATTGTTGACATTCACACTGTTGCCAAATGCTAAGCTGAAAACTGCTCAGATGTGGGATGGACAGCTATAAAAGAAAATCTTATTAATTATATTTTTACAGAGTAACTAGAGCATTTCTTTTCATCAATGAGTCCTTACTAAAACAGCTCTGTTAAAAGGATGCCCTAAAGTACCTGGCAGCATTCCTCAGTAGTTCAGGTTCCTTGATCCCCGGTAAAAGATATCTATTGATAAACACTGGGAAATGAGATAAGACGCTTCACAAGGCACATCTCTGCCTTTGACACAGGGTATTATCCCGCATTGTTTAGCTGAATTTGCTTTAGCTAGTGTGATAAATCCTTCACTCTAATTTTTGTTGGGAGGTAGAGGTGGGTAAAGAAAGAGTGAGGGGATTGATCTGGGTGATGCTGAGGCCGAGAGTCCCTCCAGTGTGTTCCCAGCCTCCAGCTCCATAACTGTGCTCTGCCCCATCCTTTCTCACACCTCCATCCCACCAGCTCTCCTCTGCAGTCCTCCTGGACTCTCATTCCTGCACATCTCCTGGAAGTGGGACCTCTGTCATTGCATCTCCAAGAAATCTGTCTCCCACCTTCAAGGCTACTTACTTACACTGTACCCATCTCCTTTAGATGTGAATGCCACTCACTCATCCTTCAGCTGCATCTAGGCTGGGCTGTAACCTCGATATGGCACAACCCTCTTTGTCCAAGGAAAGGCACATGCTTTTTGCCTTGATGTAGAAATCAGAACCCAGCCTGAAGGCCTCACCTTTGCCTGCCCTGACCCTTTCTCCTCTGGGTGAGGATAGCTGTGTATCTCACACTGAACGGCATCCTTTCCTTCTTGCACCATGTCAGGCACGTCTGCAGGTTTCAGAGTTGTCCCTGCTGTCATATAGCTGGTCACTACAGAGGGGACCAGGAGAGTGCCAAAGTATGGTGAGAACAGGACTATTCACAGTGCCCATCACAATCTGACCCTCGAAGTCCTCTCCGACTCAGCTTCCTCTCCTTGAAACAGATATCAAAGCATTTGCCTACATCTGACATTGGTGTCATAGAATCATAAAATCATAGAATCTTTAAGGTTGGAAAAGACCTCTAAGATCATAAAGTCCAACTGCCAACCCAACAACCACCATGTCTACTAAACCATGTCCTGACATGCCATGTCTACAAGCTTTTTGAACACCTCCAGGGACAGTGACTCCACCACCTCTCTGGGGAGCATGTTCCAATGCCTGACCACTCTTTTGGTGAAGAAATTTTCCAAATATCCAACCTAAACTTTCCCTGGAGCAATTTGAGTCTGTTTCCTCTTGTCCTATCACTTGTTGCTTGGGGGAAGAGACCAACACCAACCTGGCTACAACCTCCTTTCAGGTAGTTGTAGAGAGCAATAAGGTCTCCCCTGAGCCTCCTCCTCTCCAGACTAAACAATCCCAGCTCCCTCAGCCGCTCCTCATAAGATTTGTGCTCCAGATTTCAGATGTGACTGAGATTCATCACCTAATTTCTGACAAACTGTGTAAATGTGAAAGTGGCAAGAATTAATATTCAAACATATGCTCCCTACAACCTCGATGAGACTGTCACCATCTAGCATTTTTAGACAGGAATTTTTTAGCACTTCCTGAGGGAGCAGGGGAAGGAGACCCACATCTTCACATTTGCAAACCCTCATTCTGATAATAGCCTGGGATGCAACAAAAACTAGAAATGCCAGTAAGCATGAAAACTGGCTTGGCAGCAGCAGGTGGCTTATATCTTTTTTTGTTGCAACAGGAAAAACATTTAAAAACTCTCACCAGCCCATCAGCTAAAAAATAGGTAAACCAAAATAAAAATACCAAGTAGCTACTGAACATGAGTTCAGATCAGTTTTATCCATGGACAGATGTATCCTGTGTATCCGTTTCTATATATCCTACGTCTCCTATCTATAGCAGATCCTATGTATCTACTCTAGTAGAGTAGATATATGGTATATATCTCCCAGTGACAAATCCACAAGTAGTACAGGAAAATATTGCAAAAGCCTGACTGGAATAACTTGATTTCTCTGCTTATTAGTCTTCCAAATGAAGTGAGGTTTACAGCCTGACCATCAATGCTATCTATATCCTATTTAGCCTAAAGCATATAGCTCAGCTTAATTAGTAATGTAAGCACTGAAGGGATGCTGAAGAGTGAAATAACATCAATCATCTGGTTGTAGGGTGTAGCAAGAGTTAAATGTTTTAGTAGGAAAGTGCAGGAAGAGATTTATTTGCACAGAGCTTGGATCTGTTGTATTAATCCCTCACTTTCATAAGAATCAAATTTGAAGCAGAAAGAAAAAGAAAAATCCTATTGTGGTTAAGTTAAAATCTCATTTACTGGTTTCAAAGGGCCAGACCCAATCAAACTCTCTCATGTCTGCTTTTCTGTAGCAGGAAGAGAGGGAATGACTGTCCTCAAGGTATTGTAACTCAACTGTATTTTTATTCAATCTGTATTAAAAATGTTTCTTCTGGGGTGGTTTGTTTTCCCTCGTAAAAGCTAAAACTTTAGCATATTGCCAATTTTAGTCACTAAGGGTTTTTGTGATAAAATACAGCCTAGGGAATTGGTGCTTCTTTGTATAAAATAACTACCAGAACCAAGCCAGCATGCTGCTGCCTCCATCCCTTCTCTCCTGGAAATACTCGGCTTTTCCCAGTATGAAATGGTCATAAGAAATGCTGAAATCCACTCCAGTGGATGGACTTTACCTTTGTGGCCCATTGGAACTAATGCCAACATGTATCAATCAACATTAAGACACAGAGAACCGCTAGACAGGTTGAACTCCTGGGGAGATACATATGGGATGGTCCTTTGAAGGCTCTTAAAGCAGCCTCCAAATTTCCTGTTTGTGATGTGGGGCCCCACGTAGCTGGCACACCAGGTACAGATGTGCAGGACTGCACAGATCGAGCACCAGAGGAGATCTCGTGTGGCATTGTGCTGTGCTGCAGCGTGGTTACACACACGGTGACAGCGCCCTCGGTTTGGCAGTGGGGGAGCAGCTGTTTTCTCTGGTTTTGGTGACAGAGGGATATTTCCTCTTTTAAAAAATGTGCATTTTCTCTTAAGAAACTTTTCCATGGCACATTAGGAAAAAAAAATTAAGGATTGGCACTTAGTGCCAGCAGCAATCACCACCTCTAAGATTTATAGATTTCTAGGATGGGCTTAATCACTCACTGGCCAGGGCTCGGGCCCACTGTAAGCAAGGGGACTTTTCTGCTCATTTTGTGGATAAGGAAAGTGTTCTGACAACCAGTGATTTCTGTAACACATAGCAAGAGCAGGCAAATAACTGGTTCAGAATTTGGAATACCTCCTGGTATTTCCCTACCATGTCTCTGTCTGTAAAAACCTGCCATTCCTTCTCTTTCCCTGGAAGACTGTCACCAAGAAGTAAAAGCAGGAGGTCCAAGGACAATTCATAAACAAGCACAGGCTGGAGGAAGCTGGATCATTTCAGTGTTACATGGTTTGTGGACTGTACTTGGGCAAGTGCACCGTGAATGCCAGCAGCTCCAACAGCTCTTCGTCTGGTGTAAATCGGTGCACAGTCAAAAACAATCAGTGGACCTCAATTCATTTTAATCAGCTCTGGAGGGGGCTGTCTTTTAAGCTTTTTTTTAGCATCTTCAAGCACCTAAATAATAGTAAGACAGTAAGACTTGAGGGATGAGGTTAGCAAACACAGTAAAGAGGATTAACGAGAGTTGTTTGGTAAATAAGCAGCTGAGATGGGGGAGAGAGGGACCTGCAGTATGTAATCCTATTTCTGCAGCTCACTGGTGTGTCAGTGTCTGAGAGAGGAGTAAGATATTTACATGAAAGGGAAAAATAAATCCCTGGCTCCCTGTATAAAATTAAGACACTGAAGCCATCTCTCAAACCTCAAAGAGGAAAGCAAAGCCAGGTCTCCGTGCCAGCTGATGGAACCTGGCAAGAGGTGTTTCAGATGGTTTGCCAACATGTGAAAAACCTGTACTTAGTATCTCCAGAACATCCATATGGTCTGAGATGACCCATGAGCAGCCCGTTGTGCCTAGGGATGTGACTCCTTGTCTCTGATGGATTTATGAAGGATGGATACCTCAGCTCTCAGATGCACGGCAGGGTTTGCTGCCAGAGCCCTCTTGCTAAGTCAGCAGAGAAAGCAGGCTGATGATAGCAAAGTTTTACATGATATACCTTTTACTCACTCCTCTAATTTTGTCAAGCCACTGTTTTGTATGTGTCCCATAGCCTGAGAGAAAGGTATCATAAATGCCTGTCTATGCAGTTCCTTAAATAGGCACTGAGTTCACCTTCAAATTATAATTAAATGGAAGAAAACATTGTACTGAATAAAATGGCAGGTCATATTTAAACTGTCTTAAAATTCATTGCTCAGGTATTTTCTAGGGATTCAGCATTAGCATATGATTTATGTACGCTGTATGCTGCAAGGTCTAGTTTCAGTAGCAGGGCAAGTTTCAGAAAGTTGGGTTTGTTTGACAAAATGAGGCAGGTTCTTGGAAGGAGAACACAGAGAGCCTTGTTTAAGGAGGGCAAAAAGTGGGGTTTGGGGATGTGGTGAGCTGCTGTGTGTGGAAGAGTGTGTCCTGTGGTGCAGCGGTGTATGTCCTGCTCAACAGGCCATGGGCCCACACTTCTTGTCCAGCCCATTTTTTACCACTCACTTCCCCAAAGAGCAAGGACTGTGTAGTCCTTCACATGGCTATCTCCTATGAGAGCACTGAGGCTGAGCACAATCGAGTCCAAAATCATTACTAATTACAACAAAACATTGCTTTTCCTTGTGGGGAGAAAAGACAGAACAGTGTCCTAAATTTACTTAATTGCTCTGAAGTGGATATTCATGGCATGGCTAATGGCAGACAGGTCAAGGTGCACTGAGACCGTTAATCTCTTCTGTTCTCCCTGACACATTAGAGGTGTTTGTACTGAAATGGTGTCTTAATTCTCAGTAGGTGGCTGGCAAGACTGTAGTTACTCAGAAGATAAAGTGAGATAGTTGGTGGAAAAGCTGGGTTAAAAAATACTGTTTGAGTGGGGGACACTCAAAGGGAAGAAGAAGGTCTGTGGGGGCAGATCTGTGTGTCTTTGACACAATTCCCTGACATCAAACTAATTCAGCACTGCAAAAGGGGTCAACTCCTAAAAAGTGCCATTCAAAAGGGAATATGATCTTCATCAGGAAGACCTGGGAATGTCACTGAGGGCAGTTGAAAGACGAAATTCAAAATTTTGGAAGAGCAAGGAAAAGACAGTCACACTGTAGCCTGATTATCTTTTCCACTGGTTGAATGTTGATGCTTATCAAAACCAGGATTGGCATCTACTGCTAAGCACCAGTGTCTAGGTCTTCCATGACCTCTAACCAAAGCCCAATGTCCCCATGTGTTGCTTAGCCTCTTTGCCTAATCATCTTCAATTCATGGTAAATTTAATCCCATCCTTGGAATGAGATTGCAGATGATCTACTAATGACAATTTAAATACCCTGAGCTACTAATCTTTCTGCAGGAGATGCCATTTTTTAACCATCAAGAAGTGAACTCATAGAGTCACAGAATGGTTGAGGTTGGAAGGGTCAACTTGAGATCATCTAGTCCAAACGCCTGCAGTAACAGAGTCGGCTAGAACAGGTTGCCCAGGACTGCGTCCAGCTGGGTTTTGAATATCTCCACAGACGGAGAGGCCAGAACTGGGTTCTTGTTGGTTTTCGTGTTTTCTTTCAAAGCTATCAGTATTTATTAAAATAAGTGTAGCTCTGCTTGATCAAAACTGCGTGCTACTACAAGGAAAAACAGTTGTTCTTCCAAACAGTATTGAAGACTAGGGGTTGGTTGCACAACAACTTCCAGGGTAGTATATGTGAGACAAGCTGTTGAACAGCTTTACAACTTGACCGAAGCACACTGGAGATGCCAGAGCTCTGCTGTATTCGTTCTGCTGATTCAGTGGCATCATTGGGATTTTGGATGGGGGACTAACAGCTGGTGCTGCCCAATGTTTGGCATGCATCAAGACAAAAAGGGGTTAACCTCCTTTTTAAGGTAGAATAGCAGAAGCATTGCCACTACCTGTTAGCAGGTTCATTTGACAGATCAAGGGTTGATGAGTAAAGCAGATAAAATAGCCCTTCATTTGGAGAGACAGCTGAGCCGGGCCACATGAGCAGTGCTGTGCAGAAAAGTTTGCTTTGCCTGTTGCCTGTGCAGTACTTGCTGGTTGGATAAGCAGGAGGATCTCTTCAGTGCTGTCAGTCTGGGATTTTAATAAGCACTGTGTGTTTGCATAGCTGCTGTAGGACAGGATTTCTCTGTCCCTTTTAAGTTGTACCAAAGTCACATTCTGCTAGGGAGAAAATTTGCTGTCATAAATGGATAAAGTGCCCCACCGTTCCTCATAACCTGGAACACTAGAAGCCTTCAGGAGGCTTTGGTCTTTAGCATAAAACAAGTGGTCCAAGTGTTTCACAGCATACTCTCCTATGGATCCTTGTTCACTCCTAATTTGTGATGTACTGACAAGGATACCAACAGAAATTTGTAGAGCTTTATGGTCTAGCCCATGATCAATTAACCTTTCACTGTGACCAGAACCAAACTTGCCATGTTTCTGTGTTCTACTGCAGATGAGGGTGCCACATCAAATGGGAGAAGTCTAGCAACAGAGTCAAGTATTGTACAGCTACGGCCTCAGTGCAACGCTGTGATAGCTACGGGTGGATTTTACAGGCTCATGCCGGAACATAATGCTCATGCAGGTCTAACTGTATTGGTTGAAATATTCCTGATTTACCCCAGAACAATTAAAAGATACAAGTGGATGATCTTTCGAGGTCCCTTCCAAGCTCTATGATTCTGTGATTCTGTGATACTAGAGCTTTGAAATGTATAGGAGAGTTTCCAGGTTTACCATGAATTTTTTATTACATTTTCTCCTGAAGCCATAAATTCTGAGGTAATCAGAATAAATATGAGATCAGGATTCTCTTCACCTACTTGTCTAAAAACTTCCAATTCAAGGCTCTCAGATATTCAAAATCCTACACGGCAAAGAAATAAAGTTTTCTTTGAAATTCATTTAATTTTTAAGCAGATCATAGTCTTTACAAGCTGACACAAGGACACTTGTGGCTGACACTGCTGGTGAAAAGCCACAGCTGTGGCTGAGACATACCCGGCACACTGCGCAAGGACACTTGAAGAAAGTTTTGGACTTCATTATCTGGGATATCTGAGCTTAGGACTGTGTTTGTTAGAGCCTGCAAGAACCTAGCAGCACCCTGGGGTGACTGGGACAATCTTTTTTATGACTCAGAGGAAATTGTACCCATGGTAATGAGGTGGGAGTGTAGATCCATTACTCCAGCCCTGTGTCGCCCAGAGATTCCCTCTGCACAACGAGAATCCCACAGGAACCTGCTGGGTGCCTTTATTGCCCCCTTTTCCTTTCCACAAAGGATTTGCAGTGCACCTGGAGTAAAAGCAGTAAAGCCTGATTTCTCCAGTGGCTGAACAACTGTAGCTCCCGGTGGGTTCAGTGGACACAGTGGATTTGCAGGAGCTCTAAAACCCCAAAACTTAGAACGAGAAAGACAGAAATGTGTGGAAATGCCCCAACAGTTCCCAGACGTGCCCTGTGCTGCCCCAGGCAGGCTCTGCCCTGACTCACTCTGGTCTGCCTCAGGGTGACAAGAAGCCAGACCTTACCATGGAGCAGCTAAGACCCAGTCAGTCCCCCACCCATCACACATCTTCAAGATGCTGGTTCTGTTCAGCACACCTCTCAGTGCTGTGTGCATGCCCTGTTCCCCTCCAGTCTCTGTCCTTTCTTGTTTTCCACCGAGCCTTGGTTCCTGCATCACCCCCACGTTGCTCCAGATTTGAGCACACAGAAGATGCCCCCTTCCTGCCTGACCTTTCAGCATGCTTCTGGCCTGCAGCTTTGGTTTGGGGCCACCCTTGGCTCCTCTAGTTCATGGCTTCTGCCAACTTTTGAGTTTGGTGCCTGACTGCAACCTGAACTTCTGGGTGCAGAGACCCTGGGGAAAGGTAGAGCTCAGGGAATGGCAGGAGCTGCGCTTGGACATGCTTCTTTCTGTGCAGGGAGTCTCAGGCAGAGGTAATGAGGCATCTGACCACAGCAGCATTAGTTCACATTGTAATTTATGTGCATTAGTTTCACACTTCTGTCTAATTAGTCACAACTTGGTGTCCAAACAAGATCTCAGCTTTTCCATGCTCTAGCTGGGAGCAGGTGTTGATGAAGCAAGGCTCTGGGCTCCTTGCCCCCACCGGCTGGTTTCAGGAGTCTCTGCTGCTCTGAAGAGAAGTCACATCACATACACCCTTCTGCCTTGCTGTGCCGTTTGCTGTCATGCAGCCACACTGCCCAAGGCACAGAGGGTGCGGTTGGGGTCCCCCTGTGCAGAGCTCCTCAAGCACACTTCGATCGCTCGCAGCCACCCTCAAGCCCCTCACAGCTGTGCTACCACCACTTGTGTGGCTGCACGGTCTGATTTCTGCTACCTCTGTCCTTCCTTCTCTACACCCCCCATACTTACTGCTAAATATTTATAATGCACCCGGGTTGCTAAGCAGCGTGCAGCTCCCCGCTCCAGAGAGCCTTGCCATGAAGGCGAGACATGCAGTAGGTCAGCGTGAGCAGGGCTGCGAGTGGGAGAAGATGGCATCTGCTGGGGTGGTCCTGCTCTGACACACGCCTACTTCACTCTGACTTCAGTGTCCCCTCCATTGGCAGGCACGTGGCTGCCCCCTCCAGTACATCTGGACCGGGGAACGATGCTCTTGGTTTGTCCATCTCAGATTGCTGGCTAGATAGCCACCTCAGAGGGCATTTGTGGAGATGAGCATTGCAGCATCCATTCCCCAAGTCAATGCCAGGTGATGCAGCGAAGCACTGACAGGGGATCTGATGTAAAAGGTCTGATCCCAGCCAGGCAAGAGTGGGAAAACAGAGTCATTCCTCATTCTGGCCTTTGAAATGAGGTGCCAGTGGTGGGGGCACCAGAAATGGTGTCTTTTTTGGTGTCCGCTGTTTGAGTCAGTAGCATGAAGCCTTATGAAAGATGTTAATACTCCCAAACAGCAGGAACTTCACACTAACCTGGCTCTTCCTTTCAGTTGCTCTGAGCCCTGGGAAGCCAGTGTGGACACCGTCTGAACTCAAATCCTTCCTCAGAAATTGTCGCAGTTATAATTGTCTAATGCCTCTTAGCTCCCAAACTGCACAAACCCAAGTCTTTCTGTAGACATCAAGGTGTGCAGGACTTGCTGGTTGCTCTACCTCTGTATGGACTTGCCCTGGTGCACTCCGAGAGTACGGGAAGGCTGGGACCACCCGGCGCAGCCCACTTACAGTGGGTTTGCATTTATCCTGCAAAGAGCAGGGTCTGGCTCTGCAGACTCTTCATTGGGAGTGGAGAAAGTCAGAAGCAGCTGCTTGGAAATCAGTGATCTTCCTCTAGTTGGTGGCAGAGACAGATTGCCTCAAATGCAAAGTGATCTAGATAGTTGCAAAGGTCAATTAATTTTACAAGTTTTAATTTTCTTCTCAGCCCCTCGCATTTATTTGTGTTACAGACACTCTTCTGTTAAAGACATTTCTGTAACAGAAAATCTGCAGAAAATTTTGGTTCATCTGCACAGAAATTAATCACTATTATTTAAATAATCTTGTAAATTCTATTTAAATGATTCTGTGAAATAACAGTGTTCTTGTTCTTCTATTGAAGTTGTTGCTTATGTTTGCAAGGGATCAAATAGCAAGGCAGTTATCTACATTCTGCAAAAAAATCTGGGCACAAAGTAGCACAGACAATCAACTTTGTTTTGTGGGGTGGAAAAGTGCAGTGCCTAAAATGGCAATATCTGCAGTCGCTTGTCTGGTGAGAGACATACTGTCCTTCAGATAGGGCAGGAGAGCCGTCAGGAGCAGCCCTTGCTCATCTCCTCTCTGCCACCATAGTATTTCAACCGCATGTTTTTCCAGTGCTGATGCCCACCCTGACCTGGAGCACAGGGCACCAACATCCACCAAGTTTTCAGGCCTTGTATGGGATTCCTGCACCTTTCTTTCCCCCACTTCCCCTCCAATATGGATACCTTTTTGTAAGGGCAACCTCTAATTGGGAGACCAGCTAAAGAATAGTTTATAGATGTCTTTTATTGGCTTCACTGTAGCTGAGCAGAAGCAGTTAGGTAGTTGTCATGTCTTGTGCAATGTATATGCTTGGATGTGTTGTCTCTATAAAAAAAGCAAGGGATTGATCGTATTGGTACAACTGGGCACTTGAAAAACGTGTTTCTCCAGATTTCCTAATTCCTAATTTGGTAAGCATTTTGACGATAGAAAACACTGAATTGTGATAGTTGTTGTTTAATCTGTTCCAGAAAGACTGGAGAATTTTAAAGGACTAAGAGAAAGATCTCAGTTTGGGCTTCCACCGGTGCTTTTTGTGCCAGCACCTGTGAGAATGTCGCGGATTTGCGTGGGTCATGGAGGGCTGTCACAGACGTGTGCAGAAATGGAGGACCAAACCTGCATGTGCATTCAGCTTGTGGGCACAAAAGCCCAGAGTGCGCACAGACCAGTTTGGGGGCAGCTTTAAGCTTTTGTCTATCATTACACAAGCTCCATGACTTTGATTTTAGCGAGTCACCACATAATGCCACTGCTGCAGTAAGGTATCCAGTCTGCACTAGTCTGGCAGATACTCACAGGAGGGCTCTGGGAAATGCTACTCTCTTATCCCTTCCAATCTGCATGAAATGGGGGAAAAAAAGCAAAGGAGAATGTGCTGCCTTCATTATCCAGCTGTTACCTATTCCCAGCCATCGCCCAGACCTGGGTGCTGTAGTAGAGCAACATACCTCCTGGCCAGCTCTGACTACAGGTATTGCCTTGATCACAGAGAATCAACCCCAGGAAAACTGAGGCTGCACCTGAAGTTCAGTGAAATGGTTTCTCCTGTTACATCGGTTGTTTTGGTTCCCTGAAACAGTCATTACTCCTTGTTTGATTCTTCAGGGTGCCAGACTAGATATCTTAGCAACGTGGAACTGGAACAAGACCCTTGGGTCTGTCCGCAGTATTGCAGGCATGGTGGTATTTGATCCTTTTCATAAACACATCACTCTCCTCCTTGAAGCTGTGTAGTTTTCCCTCTCTCATTTCTGCCTCTTCCAGCAGTCCCAATTCAAACTGTTCTTCTTCTGAGAGTAAACCCCGTTTGCATCTCCAGCCTAAATTTACCCATGTCTGCTTACCATTTCTTCCATCCAAGTGCCCTTCTCCTTTCCTGGTCTTCCCTGAGACCAGTCCTATCCCCTCTTTCTTTTCATAAGACCAGATTGTTCAAGCTTGTTTATTGTCTTCCATAAGACATTAGGACAGAAATTTGAGCTGGCTTCTCTCTTTAAATTACAGACTTGTTAGGGCAGGTCCTGCCTAATGCAGGAGAGTTACACATGGTCCTGGTTATCTGGGAGCTACATGTCTATTGACAGTCCCAGGCTGTTCCTGCACTGCTTGGCAGAGCGTGGTGCGTCACGAACTGAGCTCCACGAACACACCTTAGCCGCCTGCAGTGTTCTGCGGCAGGACAGGCCTTTGAGGAGCAGGAGTGTGACCAGCTCACCCCCAAAGGGCACTGCCAGTGCATAGCACACTGCTGGGCGTGACTGGGGCTGCGGCCATCCTCCAGACATGTTTTGGCTTTGTTCAAAGCAGGGTGCCTTCACTCCATGCATTTAATATCTTCTTCTTCTTTTTTTTTTCCCATTTAGTGGCTTTTTGCCAGGCTGTAAGGCTGGCAACATGAGCTCATTTTTTTACATTAGGCCCATTCATTTTTTTCCTTTTGTCATCAAAACATATCGATGATGTATTCTGCCCTGAGAACACCAGATGGGTAATGTCAGCTGTAATATCCCTCCAGTCAATAAAACCTTTTAAAGATCATTATAGGGAATGCAAAGAATGGGTTGTAAGGTAAAGGATCACTGAAAGTACTTTTATCAATTATGTCAGTTAATCAGCCAGTATGCTAATAATAAAGCTGGTTCTCTTTCTTAAAATTGGCCTTGTGTAGGAGTGTAACTCTGAAGTTAGCTTAATTGAAAACCTAGTAGGAAATGTGATGGCATCATCTTAGTCTCTGAGGGACAGATCTTCCTCTACAACATCAGACCAGATCCTTCTGAAGTCCACCAGTCTGTGGAATTACTCTGACTTTGCACTGCTGAAAATAAATGAAGACTAAAGTGCACTTCTTAAATTTCACATGTGGCTCAGCAACCTATTGCAATGACTTGCAATCTGAACAGGCCAAATCCTGCCTTCAGACATAGCCAGAGCGACTGGCTGGGATAGATGCACTTCTGCAGAAAGAGATCTACCCACCACACTCTGCAGCCCGAGCGCTCCAGCTCAGGGAACCTCTGAGTGCTGATGAATGGCTGCAGAGCGGCTCCATATGGATTTATTTTTTTCCCTGAGAGAAGCACTCAAGGAAGTGTAGATCTTCGATCCATGCATAGCGAGGGGGATCTGACTATCACAGGGGAGTGTGAAACATCTCAAAACAGAAATGACCCACATGCCTGCAAGATTTGCTTAAATATACTCCAGAAACTGGTCAACTAAAAATGGCTGTGAGGAAGAGCTGAATTAGCCGTAAATTGCAGGCTTGAAAATACTCAACGTCAACAGGCAAAAAAGAAGAAACTCTCTTTAGGAAACGGTATTTTGGAGCTAGATCAAATCCTGTTGATGTGACATGACTTGTAGTGCTGTGAAAGAGACCCCCATTTGAGTCAGGGGAGGTTTAGGTTGGATATTAGGAAAAACTTCTTCACAGAAGGAGTAGTGAGGTGTTGGAACAGACTGCCCAGAGAGGTGGTTGAATCACCATCCCTGGAGACATTCAAAAAAAGGTGTAGATTTGGCACTCCAGGACGTGGTCCAGTAGGCATGGTGGTGTTTGGTTGACAGTTGGACTTGATGATCTCAGAAGTCCTTTCCAACCTTAGGGAGTTTATGATTCTATGATTTTTCATAATGGTCCCAGCACTGTGCACTTGTACAGATCTTCTCCCCTTCTCCATCTCTGAGAGAGAGAGAAAAGGTCTGAAGGTGTTAAAAATTGTATGCTTACTTTCTCCCATAAATCTTATTTGTCAGCTGACCACCATTTTTGTTTGGCTAAGACTGAAGTACTCAAAGGTCTCTAGGGAAAGAATGGCCTTTTCTGATTCACCAAAGACACCTCTCTTCTTTTCATAAAGAGCCCAAGGGCAATGTGGCTTGAGAGAGGAGATCTCCATCAAATGTCCAAAAATGAAAGTAACCCCGTAGACATAGTCCTTCCAAAGAGTGCAGGTAATATCATTCAGGTTACCTATAAGACTTTCTAGTTTGGAAGAATAAGTACAAAACATCACATATTGGGGTAATAAGTAATAAACACTGGGGCAAAACAGTTTGTTTGTCTTTCAGATGCTGAGCTATCTAACTTACCAGACTGAAGATGGAAATACAGGGAATAGGTATAAAAGCCTTGAGAGACTGAGATTATTGAACATTGGTCCTTGACAAATGTTGAGCAGTAGCGAGTGCATTCCTGAAAGTGGTCCAGATGGAGCTGCTTTTTATTATAACTGCAAAACATTTGCTTTGTATGTGGGAGGTAGTTGAGCCAGTGACCTCTTCCTACGAGGAACGAATAGTATGCGCCTTGTTTTCTGGACAGATAGATGGTCCACATATGGCTGTTGAATTATTTAATACAGAAAAACTAAGGTTTCAGAGAATTTTCATCGTTAGGATTTCTTCTTTGATTTCTATCTTTACATTGTCAAAGAAAAAAATACCCAGATTTAATTTTTCTGGTGCCTCTGAGACAGTCAAAGGGAGAAGTCAGAATGCAACTCTCTTTCCATGACTCTGAAAACTCTCTCCAGAGAAGCGTCCTTTAACATGAGTCCCATGTGGCTGGGCCATAGTGCCAGGCTGGCCAGACCAGGTTAGTCATTAGGCAAGGCTCGTGGTGGGCGGCTGCACACAAATTCCACGGCCATGCCCCAGAAGATGACTGTTATCAGCACACTGAGCCCCTGTAGCAGGGGTCCAGTTCACAAAACAGTCGTAGAAAGCAAGTTTGCTTCTCTCACCAGCTGCTATCGTGGAAACTGATTCCCCTCTGATGGCCGATGGCCAGCATGAATCAAGCAGCTGTTTGATGAACACCCCCAGTACTGAGATGTAAACAGCCTCCATTCACGTTATCATCTTACAAACATTCAGGTCACGGGGAGGGATGGTTCAGTAACTGAGTAACATTACAAAACTTATTCTTTCATTCCTATCCTTCATCTGCTAAATAAGGATGTTTTTGAAGTGTGACTGTAGCCCACACGTCATCTTGTCTGGGCTTCCAGCAGTGAAGTCTAGCCAAGAGCTCTAAACAATAGCTGCTATGGGTATTGTTAGCATCCTAGCCCAGGAGATGAAGCTGAGTGAAAATATACCTACCAGGTATTTACCCTGTTTCTTGGACAACTTTTGTAACTCAGGAAGATGCTGCTGCTGTTGGATCTCTACTGGTACATAGGTAGCTTTGATATTTCTGCTGTGCACTGGGGGCATATCAGGATAGATCAATCCTGTGAAGCAAATGGGTCTGTTGTATGAGACCCAGTTTTATTGAAAATCATTAATTTTTATGTGTTGATAGCTAATGAAATATTCATTGGTATGGAGGAGAGCTTTGAAGTCGTCGTATGTATAAGCGATACATCTTCAGCTCTCTGATTTGCCTTTTCCCTCCTGCCGCTCTGCCCCGGGGACCAGCAGACACACGTGCGACCCACCACATGCCACAGCCAACACAGGAGGGGCAGGCAAGCCACCATGGTGCTCGTTGGTAGAGCATCTCACCGGCTGCTTATCTTCTCCCACAGCGCACCCCTGCACTGTGACAGGCAGAAGTGGGGCTGCCCACAGAGCTTGGTAGCAGTTTTGTTTGTGGTAGGAGCCACCTTGAGGTGAAACTGAGAGGAGGGACAAGCTCTTTATGAGCACCTTCATGAGAGGAACTGAAAACATGAAACAACTTTTGGCACAAGTACCTTGTACATTGGCACAGGTACAGCTGTGCAAAAGCAGTACACTGTTGGTAAATTCTTTTATCAGCTGATACTGATATCCATGCAATGAAATCTTTTTTTAGATATATTTTTTGCAGGTGCCTTTTAACTACGACTTACAATTTTGTACCAATGTTGAGGAAAGAGTGGAGTTGCACAGTGGTGTGAGCACTGAGCATCTTCTCCAACAACACACAGCGGGGTGGGCGAAGTGGTGTTTCCTCCTCTATCCACATTTTAGAAGAGGAATGACACAATATTCCTGTTTTCTAAGAAAGAGGGTAGGTGTTTCCCTCAGAGGGTGATCCAGGGCAGCAAATCCCATGTGGAGGCAAGCGTCTCCTGGCAGTGCTGAGTCGGGTATGGGAGCCCTAGGAGGAGAGAAATTTAAGATCTCTAGATCCGTTCATTTCTCTGCTGCCAGCCCCAGGCCACCCTCTCCTAGGCTGGCTGGTTTTCCCTGGGGCCCAGCCTTCCCAGATGCTGGCCATGGTGCACTGGCACTCAACAGAAACATTGCTATGGAGGTAGGCAGTAGGAAACAGGTTTGCAATGCTCAGGCTTGTCTTATAAAATCACTTTTATTCTTAGCTCTCATCCCTTCCAAGCACAGAACACCTTGAAGAGTATGAGCATGTGGCTCGGCTGTGTCTTTTAAACTCTGTTGCAGTTTCGTCTTATGGACAAAACTTCTATTCCCATTTCTAGGCGATCGTATTCCCCTTAAAGGTTCAATAAGCCTATAAGTAGTGAGGCATAATAAAGTCCTGATAAAACGAACAGCCTGTGCATCTTCTTCTTGATTTTGTCTGAAAAGCCATATATAGAGATTTTCTTAAGTGTGTACAAGCGAGGCACGAGGTGAAGCACTCCCCTAGTACTCTACCATACAAGTGCCTCACAGACAGTAGGTCTATGACAATTTGTCTATGACAAATTTACTCCAGTAGCCAAAGCTGGCAGGGAGGGTTTTGTCAAATATGCCAACTGAGTTGTTGACTAGACATGATCTAGGGCCAAAAACCGCATCTCCTCTAAGAAATCTTCTAAAGACAGAACACACAAAATGTGTTTGACTGTGCATCGTTACACTGACCTTTACACAGGACTCTGCAGAGAACTGGTACAAGCCAATATGACAAACCAATATTAATTTCTTTGATAAATAAGATTTAGAATGTGATCAGAATGTCATCTGAAATCGAAGCTTGCTGTGTGAAATACACTATTAAATGGCTGTTTGATGCTTTCTTGATTTTAGGACTCATGCAAATTAATGCATGCATGGTGGAGAGGTTATTATGGACCCTGATGCATCATTTCAGGCGTGTGCTAAGCTGTGCAGAGTTGCATGTACCTTTCATTCGCAGATGTTTGGCACGAAGAGCGCACCAATTTGTTTGCTAAACGTCAAAGCACAGTGTGTAGCAAATCATACTGTAAAGCAATGCAAACCACTTGTTAGCGAACAACCCGTTTTGCCTGCCACCGAGTGAGTATGTCACAGATACGAACAGCTCCCTATTCATCCCCTCACTAATTTGAAACATCACTTACACCAAAGAAGAGCAACCCTGGAAAGGAAATACATAAATACAAGGCCACAGCACTTCAGCTGAAAGGGGGCATGGAGTATTACACGTAGCAAGATCATGCGTAACCCAGCTTATCAGACAGAAAATAGGATAAAAGGACTCCCCTTGGTGTGTAAGAGGAAAACTTGCATGCTTGGATCTCAGCAGTGTATGAAATTTGAAGTAAAAAGTAAAAAAGAGCCAGTGACACACAAAGCTAGTGGCACAGAAAGAACTAGTGCAAAAGGGCCATTGAAAAATTGCAACAGGGCAAAATGAGTTTGCATATCAAAATACATAGGTCAGGTTTAATCACTGCGACAAGTGTATACAAGTCTGTCAAGCCTGTCCTTTAAATGGTGTAACTGGGGCAAGTTTGACCCCAAATCCATGCCTGACACGCAAATCGAGTGAAGGAGTTAAACAGAGCATTCTCCAAGCCTGAACTTTTGCTTCTGCTGTGGACAGGTAGACCAGACAGATAGATGCCTCAAATAGCCATTTCATTGAGATCCAAGAAAGCAGTTGCTCTGTTTTGCCAGCACTAACCCTGAGCAAAAGCAGAACCCTGATAAAATCTCCATTCCAATATCTGTAGGCTCTAAAAAAATACACTTCCAATGCATGCTAGTGCCAGTGATGTAATATCACCAGCAACCTCTCCAGCAGTGTCTCCAGAGAGGTCTCACCATCAGAGGAGTCTCCACACCTCCCAGGTCTGTGCTGGAAGACTCGCCTGGGGAAGGGAAAGAGCAAATGGCTGCCAGCAGGAAGAGAAACTGAAGCAAAAAAAAGGGGGATGAAAGGAAAAAGAGTTTCAAGAGGACTGAAGAAGTTGGTCTTAAAGTAACTTTTAGAAAAAAGAAAAATGCAGATAAAAATGAAAGGAAGACATTTTTTAACATGAAGAGAGAAGAGAAAAGCTAGATAGGGAAAGAAAATGGAACTGAAGAGGGGGCAAAAACACATAGGAGAGCAAAATTAAGAATGAAGGGATGAACAAGAAACAAACAGATAGTAAATGTCTTCATTTTTCGACAATTCATAGAGCTGATAGTCAGGGCTGGAACTGGGGGGAGAGGAGTAGGAGGGAGGGGAAAAAAATATTTTTTTTAAGCAGCAGAGAAGTTTAAAGACAGCCACACCATTTTTCCTGCCCAGGATAAAATCAGAGATCCATCAGAGATCCCCTTGTCAGGGATGTGACAGGGTGGGTGGGTGCTTTACAATATCATGAAAGACAGAGCCGCAGAAGCTTGTGTCAGATACAGACAGGCACAGCATACTAATGGCTGAAAAAGGGTTCAACAAAGCTCTTAGTCTCACCTTCCCTTCTATTCCCATTCTCTAACAGCTGGAATCGCGGCTAATATTAACAAGCTTTAACTCTTACCAGCTAAAGAGCAATGTAAGATATCACAATCAGAAGTATATTCTTTGAGATTACAAGTAAAACAAATTTATCTTCCTGTAATAATTCTCCATAAATCTTTCACTAATCCTTTGCCGAAATTCAATGTCATTAACTGTTTTTTTATTAATTGTTGTTTTGTTAAATGATGTCCAGAACAGCACAGACTGACTGTTGTATTACATTTGTTTATCTGGGCCTCTTTTTGCTCTTAGAAGCACCTTAAACTCAAAGTATTAATGTCCGAAATACCTGTGTGGAAAGCACAAAGTTTTTTCCTCCTACTATGTGTACAGCTTCAGCCTTAAATACATGTCACACCACTTTTGAGGACAGAAGTCGTGGGGGAAACATTCACATGATGTAACATGGTCTGTTACAGGACTTATGCTCAGGTCTTCCTTCTGAGAGTCACTTTAAAATCCCAAGAAGATTATTTTGTTCTGTGATGTGCAGATGCTTGTTAGATTTCTGCACTTGCGAGGCATTTCCTGAATTGCCTCACAATTAGCATCGGTGGTCCTGGCCTGTGTTACCAAACGGTGCCAGTGGCCACCAAAGAAAAAAGGGGCTGCTTCAGTGGTTGCTGCTGGGGGACTGGTAGATCACAACAGGCACCTTGTTTCCATCAGTGGCTCAGACACCTAGACAATGGACATCTGTGTGGGACTCGTAGACTAGCCTTCCTTCACAGACAGTGCAGAGAAACACAAATGCCTTGGGCACAAAGCGCCTGACCTATTTTGGGTATCCACTTTAAGCTGTTTTAAAAGTACCTGTTTCCCTCCATTGACTGTGAAGGTAGTCTGGGGTGGGCACCACAGATGTACATATCTACACTGGTCAGATGAGTCCTCTCCTAGTGACCAAACATGGTGGCTTTATGATCACTGGTGAGCCAGTTGGGTCCTCAGTGGACACGACTGGCCATCATCCCAGTTTGAATGATGTTGCACTTCGAAGAGAAAGGGCCAGGACTGCCCCATGGCAGAGCCTGACCCAGCGCCCTAACATCCACCCCAGGCACAGAGGTGGTGGAGGGCTGTCCTTCCAGCAGCCTTTGTCTCATGTGACATATGTACCTGTATCTATACACAGGCTAGCACAGGGGGACCGACAGCCCATCAGCAGGACTTAGGATCAGACCCCTCATCTTCCAGGTGCATCACTGAGGCTTGACAAAACTCCTGGTTTAACCTGTGTTCAGAAAGGGAAAATACAGAGGAAAAGTTCAATGTTGTGATGCACCTTACATGTCCTTGCTTTCAAACTGTATTGACAATGAAGATGTTTATCTCTGTCCTTTCTTCTCTCCCCCACCCTGTCTATACATCACCAAACCTGGGATCACCCAAGGAAACCAATGAGAAAAGAAGAGAACGGAACCAGTCGGGCTGAATATGCAATGACCTCCTCCCAAAACAACAAAACAGTTGATAACAATGCGGTCGTATAATCCCCGTATAAACCCCGCCAAGGCGCAGGAGGTGGTAAACTTTCAAAGCACACACACGGAGTATGCAAGGTGGGTGAAATAAGGCAACGAAAGGAGCTCTGTGGCCAAGGACTTCATTTCAGAAATAGCGCACGCATCAGTGATTCAGAAGAGAAAGCAGGCTGCTCTTCAGGCTTGCTGCTTCTCCAAGGGAGGATAAACTCACCCACCCGGGCTGCCTGGAGAAAAGGCCTCACAAAGGCATAAGCATTGCATGCTGCATCTCGTGAAAGCGATGTCGGGGTGCCTCCCGCTTCTTCTTCTTCCTTTCTTCCCCCCCTTCTTTTCAGTTTGAATTGAGTGTCCACAGAAAGCTGCTTAAATAGGATCTGTCAAGGGGACGGTGATCTGCCACAGTGGCAGCAGCTTATTATAAGTTGGTCTGAGGGTCACGGGTGGGAGCTGTCACCTACATGCTTCTCCAGCCTGTGCAGTTTTGTACATTTACACTTCATTCTTATCATTCTTATTATTTCATTATTATAAAGGGAAAAAAGGTTTCTGTTAAGCCATCAAGCAACCAAAAATTGCATGAACTTGTGACTTAACACAGGAGATTCATCTGCAGTCTAGTGACTATGCAATTTCCACAGCCGAAGACTTTTCAGGCGAAAGAAATGAAAATGTCAGATTTTAGCAATTAGCATTGCTATTGAAAGAGAAATATTATTAAGAGGTGCTTTGATCATTATTACTTCATAACCAGCCTCCTTTCTTGCATCACACTTTAGTTTTTAATCTTTAAAAAGTTCTTCCTTCATGAAATTCTACACGTTTCTCTCTGTTTGCATCACGCTGATTCCTCTGGGAAACCCCTACAGGAAAGATGAAAGATGTTGTTTCCATCCTGGTGTGAGTATTTGGACAGGATTGCGTGCAAGGCTAGCAGCCCTTTGAAGTCCTCTTCATTCACTGATTAGCGTTGTTTCCTGAAAGTACCGAGTCTCCTGAACTGGCCCACCAAGGACATTGTATATCTGGCTTGGAGGACCACTTTTGAGGGTCTGGGAAGCTGGTTATGCCCATGTTAACTCAGTCTCTGCCTCTCCTGGGCAAAGACTGCCAACCGTGCCAAATTCAGCATAATAGCTTAGTGTTGTACTTTCCATGATGTGGATTGCAAACTACTTAAAGCAAAGACGAATCCACCCAAATTCATTTCATGTAGGATCTCAGGTTAGACTCAGTAAGTAACCCGTAGGATAAAGGTGATGAGATTAGCCGAGATGCTGGTCTTTCCCCACCTGAAAACTTTCCTTCGTGTCTCACCTCCATGTGTATGTCTCCATTTACCTCTGTGCTGAAAGCAGTGATGCAGTGACAGACACATTTCCACCCTGGCTTCTTGTCTGGACGTCAAGCTTCGATACCACTCGGTCTCCATGTCTTGAGTAACTCCCTGTCTCACTCTGGGACGTGGCTGCACCCCAGCCATCGCATCCCCAGTACTGCAACACACCGATGCTTTCAGTTGTGTATAAGGATGTGCCTGAACTGCAGAAATCAGACTTGGATTTTGAAAGCGTTCCTGTCTGCAGTTGGTCTATGCTGGGATGTAGAGGTTGGGCTGATGGGAGAGGAAGACGATGTTCTGCAGACCTTCCCCGAAAAAGCCCCAGGATGTTCACATCAGAAGTTTCAGCTCAGGCCCATCTCTAGTTTTCTATTACCTATTGAACAGTAGGGTGTATGTAAATATAAGTATCTTTTCAATGATAAAATGAAATGCTGCTATATACTGCTGTTGAGGAATTTATGGAGTTATTAATTTAGCTTTTTAGCTTGTCATCACTATGTAGAAGGTTATTTTTGAAAGGCTAGACTTTCTTGAGAAGTGAATGCAATTGCAAAAGTGAAAGGGAGTAAGTAACCCTTCGCCAAGAGTATGATCATTCCCTGCCATATTCATGTTGTGTGCTTGCACAAGACACAGTGATATGTCTGAGATCCAAAGTGGGATTAAAATGACAAGAATTTACACTTTGAGTCTAGTATCCCAAATGTTGATTGCCTAAAGCGCTTAGCCCCTAAATACTGTAATAAAAGTATTGCAAGTATATTTCTAGAATATTTTTTAAACTATAACATTTATTTTGATGTAGTTACCTATGTTTCCCTCTTTTTTTACTCTATTTTTTTTCTGCCACAATATGGCATAGTTGGAGTCTGGTTGCATGTTTAGCTGAGAGTATAAAGTATGAATGCAGATGAGTTTAGCATGGTACGGGCTCAGGATCAGCACTTTCTCCTAAAGGTTGTTGATTTTATTTATTTCCTAATACAGCTTTAAAGGCATGTTCTGTAAGGCCAAAATCACAAAAGGGATTTGTAGCTCATTATGTCCATCCAAATGTGTCTGGTTTTGCAAGAAAAAGTCTAACGATACGGTCACCAGACACTGTCTGCTTTTCAGTGATGTCAGTGGTAAACCCCCCCCACTGAGAGAAAACCCTGGTGCATGACGCAACCCCCAAGCAAACCCACCCCGTGCCCCCCGAGGTCTCCTCAGTGGAACATAAGCATTAAAAACTTCACGGAAAGCGGGGAGGCAGGACGTTCCAAGGAACAGCATGCAAGAACCAGGATCTACTTTCAACTCTGCCACTGACCTGCTGTTTACTAGCGAGTAATTTCGCCTCTCTGTGCCTCAGTTTACCCACCTGTATGATCAAGATCAAAACACTTACCAGCTCTGTGGCAGCATTTTCAGAGACACAGATGTACCCTATTTGCATAGGCAGATTTACACTACCCTTATATCCAACGTGCTGTTACTAAACAAACACATTTGGGCACATCATCGCCGTAATATTTCATAAACAAACGCTCCCCGGTGTGCTTCCTTAGTGTGCTCTGCTTGCCCAGAGCCTTTGCTCTCAGCACTCGCACAGCTCCGCGGTGGGCAGAGATGGGAAATCCTGCATGGGGTAACTTTGCTTTTAGATTCCTGCCTAAATACAGTCGACTACATGGCACAAAAATTTAAGGTGATCTTCAGAAAGGCGCTTGGAAAGGTATACCGACAGCAGATGTAAGTCTTCAGAAAAGAGGGGCTAGCGGGGCAGTGTCGTTGAGGAATGATTTCTGAAGTTTGCCGATGCAGTTCGAGGTTGTGTTTAACACTGCAGACTACTTGCAGAGCTTTTATAAAAGAGGCTTCTGTGTTTCCTTATTGTACTATAATTAAATACAAAGGGAAAGGAGCAGGCTTGATGGATAAGGGCTTCATTAAGCAGTGACCCTGGATCTGGGGAACTGGCAATCCAAAATACAGCTTTACAAGCGTTCAGAGTTTATTTTTAGCCACCGAAATATCAGGCTAGAAAGGCCCTGCATAGCTCCATTCACAAAGTAGCCAGATCCCCGGCAGAAAAGGTGGCCAGTTTCTACACAGAAGTTAACTGCTCTGCTCTGTCCCCTCTGACCACCACCAGACAGACTCAGAAAACGGTTGTGTTCAGTCTGAGGGAGAGCATCAACTCAAAATTTCTTCTCAAGGATCACCATTAGCAGACACAAGCAGGGAATGCACTTTAAGGGCCTGAGCTGCAAAATGTTGAGTTTCCTCAGTCCTCAGCAGCACCAAGAAGGTGGAACTGAAGCCCCAGCCTTGCCACCCTTCCTGGCTCAGACCCGACACAGTGATGTGACCAGGATAGCATCTCTACCTTGGATAGATGCTGCAAAAGCAGACATGGAAGGGAAGAGGAGAGTTCTACTAAGTATAAGATATAAATATATTGATATATATCTATACAGAGACCTAATTGTCCAGTCTTGCATGCCATATGGTCACAGCATGTGAAGCGAGTGTGGGCCTCTTGCTCCAACCAGGTCATGACCATAGATGCTGCCAAGCAATGGAGAATCAGGCCTATGGTAGATATGTATTTACAATACTCCCTACACCTGTACAAACAAAAATATATTATTTTAAACTGCAAAATAGTGTGTTTAAATCAATGCATGAATGTAAATATTCTAAGATCTGCCTTCTTGACTGTGTACCACATGTACAGATGAAAACAAATATTGTTTATAGGAAATCTGTATCAGTGGTTAAATGACTAAAGAGAAAAAAATATCAGAATTAATGTTGTCATGTTTCTCAAACAAGCCATTAATGTATATTTAGTATTTAAGCATATTGCTCAATAAATATGTTCCGTACCAAAAACTGTGTTGCATATACAGATTGTGCAGTACCCTATTTTAAAAAGGCACCATAATTAATTTTTATTTTAAATAAAAATGTACTTGTAAAAAGTTTCCTGTGTCCTGTTGATTATGCAGGTGAGAACAGAGTCTGTGCACTGCCGAGAAACGCTGAAGGGAGGAATGGCTGCAGTGCCTCTTCCGGCACTCCTCTCACTGCCCAAAGTAACCCTGCTTGCGTGGACACTTTCTGTCCTGGTTCTGGAAAAGCTCGTGGCTGCAGCTCATGCCTGTGCCTGGCTGGTGCTGGGTCTGTCTCGCCTAACCCTGCAGGTTCAGTCCCAGAGCAGTGCGCTGCTGGGGCTGCGTAAAAGGAGGAGTTACACTCTGACGTTCCTGCTGCCCCCCGAGCTCAAGAAACCCGTTCTCTTCATGCTGAAGGTGCTGCAAGTTTTCCTAACAACATACTCTATTTGTAGAGTGATTTAGTTGTCTTTCGCGTAATATTCTGTACCTTTGTTTGTTTTGGTGCAAGAGGTAATGGGCACTGTTTTACATCCTAACACACTGTGTGGACTTCACCCTCCCTTTTCCACACGAGAACAAAAGCAAGTTACAGACAAGTCCTTCAGCAGATCAACACTGACTTACAGTAGCTAAACCCTGGTCCTTTGGCCAGGATTCACCCCTCACAGTTGTACGCCTTTACCAGACGGGGGTGAAGAGCTCAGCCTGTGTGAGATCCTCTGAAGCCAAGGGGCCATCACAACCCGCACCCTCCTTCACACTGGGGCTCTTCCTTCCCCAGCCACAGAAGGACCCTGAAGTGACTCCCCAGGGACTGCCAGGTGCCTAAGGGAGGTCAGCTGAATACCAGCCAGGGGGCGGGAGGACTTCATTTTAAAATCGGGAAGCATCTTGGTTGCCTTTAATTCCCAGGACAGTATTCCCTAACAGTTTTCATTGGTCCCTTGGGAATGATCTCATATCCCAGGTCAAAGAAGCCTTTAAATGGGACAGACCGACACGAACGCAAAGTGCTCAGGTGGCACTTTAGTGAATTACAGCAATAACCATTACGCCGTATATTGTGCTATCCAGCAGACTTAAATGTTTCACATGTTTTACAAAAGAAAACTTCCGTGGTAAAATCTCCCTGTGACCACTGAGAAAGAAAACACCTCTGAAACACAACAGCCCCTGCTTCAGGCATCAAAACTGCCGTGTCAACACCCGTACCTCCAGTCTGCAGCAGAGGAAGAAGGATGTCATTTTGAAGAGGAGACTGCTATGACTGGGAGGAGACCATTGGGAAACCAGTCAGCAGAAAAAAGTAGGGCACAGCCCTGGTGAAATTCCAGTGAGGTCCCTCAAGTCCTACTAACAGTAAAAATATCCACCCAAAATTCACTGCCATTTGGGTGGGCTCTCATCATGCTTTGGGCATGGTGAGATAGTTGCAGGAACCAATGCATGAAAAAATGACCCAAGTACCAGTGCTCTTCAGCAAGCAACAGGAGTATTGAGTGCAAATCTGATCAGAGCACAGCAGAAGAGCCCCAAACCTAAAGCCAGGGTTATGTCTTAAGCATAGCTGAAAACATTGCTAAATAGTATGAGATACAACAACTCGCTGTGCTGAAGAGCCTGGTGTTGCCTCTTCCTCCCCTGCCCCATCACTGGGAACCAGTGGTATGATACCAAGAGAGAAATTAGATTACTGGGGTTTAATATTATTTGGAGAGGGACCAAGAGATTTGTAATGAGAGAGATGCAGTGTATTATGTGATTTTGGTAATATACCATCATTATCAAGTGCATTTCACTGGTTTCATCTGGACACGTGCATTGCCAAGGTCTACATCATTTTAACAGATGTCCAGTACAATTAGTTTCAAATTACAGCTTTCTCCATTTCTGAAAGATGCTCTGATTTGGACATGCTTGGTTCATCTTTGCCCCCAAAACAATCAGATGCTTAAAAAAAACCACCACAACTGATGGTTTAGTATGTATTACTCTTCAGTTACTGAAGTGCTAACATTAATGGGTACTTCTTTTCTGTCAAAAGTATCCCTTCAGAGCTGATCTTCCATTTAATAAAGATTTTATCTAAGTCATGTCCTTAAGGTTCTTTCCTAACTATTATGTCTTCAAACATTTTTATAGCACATAAACAATTCTCTAATTGCAAGCTCACAGAGAAGTTGCCCTTGAAAGTGGCCTGAATCTAATTATTTTTTCTAGTATTTGGGAAAAAATACTGGAAATATTAATACCAAGATTCCTGGCCTATTCTGGACTTGTTTTGTTTTTGGTTCCAGTTAAAACAGAAGCACACACTGCCACACTTAAACACTTGTCCTGCTGCTCCTGTCTTGCACCGTGGCATGGATAGGTCTATCCATGGGGAATAGCAATTGCCCTGATAAGACTGAGAGTGTGAGCAGTGCCTGTGCCATGCTGGTGTCCTCCTGGCCCACCCCATCCCGCTGTGAGCATCCATGCAGTGCGGTGAGCCCTGACAAGGGCTCCTTACCTGAGCAAGCAGCTAATGTATAGCGCATGGGATGCCCTGGCAGCCGCGGAGGGAGGCACCAATGCCTGGATGAAGTGTGCAGCGGCTCCTGAAGAGGTATTTTCTGGTGAGAGGGAGGGATGGGGCAGCTGCTGGGTGCAGGATGGAGCACCAATACCCACTTTGTGCCCCTGGTACAGAGAGTCAGGGAACAAGTAAAGGTATAGCAGCAAAACGATTGAGGCTGTGGGTAGGTGGTCAAACCCCTTTTATCATATATTATAAAATGCCATATAAATATGCTACCTACAAAAGAAGCATTATTGCACTGACCAGTGTTTCTGATCAGCCTCTCATGCTGCTGGAGGGGGAGGGCTGGACAGGGAAAATGTGATGCACGGAGACCCAGCTCTGCCTCCCTTAACAACTTATAAAAGAAAATCCTACAGGCTTTAATTTCTACCTCACTGTATAAATAGCAAAGCTTTAAGAAGCTGATTTTATCATGAGTGCTGGCTAGATACATCAAATCATCTTTCTGGCTTGTTCATTTCCTTAATCTGTGAGGTCTCGTTAAAAAAAAACCCCACTGTTAAATGGTATTTATATATATCTGCCTGCAAGTATTTTCTATCATATATCACTGTGGCTGAAAGAGAAAGGAAGTTCTTTGTAAATAGCAGCTGGCTGTTTTGCTTTCCTATGCATTGATATAAATTTCATGGACTCGTTTTCATGCAGCACAAAAAGAACTCAGAGCCGGAACGTGAATAAATTTCCCTTTACGTTCAGCATCGCTTCCCCCTGCACACGCAAACAGAAATGCGTTCAGTATTTAAGGTTTCATTTAACACAGTCGTAGTCGGAAGCAGAAAAGAAAATATAAAGAAAAGCAGTGGCATGGCAGCCACATCCCAGCGAAGGAGCCTGTGAGCCAGAGACAGACTTTCCTGTTTTGATTTGTAATTTGAGGATAATTCAATTAGACATTTCAAGCAATTTAAACATTCGTGCATTGTCCAGCACCAAAGCATGAACTGTTCAGCAGCAAACTAGACCTGACAGCCTTAGCAGGCCGAGTAAAAATCCCAATGTTTAAAATGAAAAGCCCTCACCTAATTGATGCCTACCGGAAAATTAAAAAAAAGGGGGATACAGGGTGGGGGGCAAGGCGGGGTGAGAGAACTACAAACGGCAGAATGAGGCATATATCCTGGCGGGGGGCTTCACACCTCATTTCAGGCCATTTGCTTAACACAATATTTCAAGGCCTGTGTGTTCCTTTTAGAGAGAGATTAAAATACAAATGCACCTGATCACCCGTCTGCAGGAAGCAGGAATTTAGGAGCAAAACGGATGGGACCTGCAGCTGCTTCTGAAAGCCACATCCCTCCCGCCAGCGCTCCGTAGCACTGAGGCTGCAGAAGGCATCTCCTGATGCCAAGGTCCCGACACCATACCCACGAGGCAGGAGGAAGTCCTGTCCGGACCCACAGCCTGCTCGGAGATGGCCGGGAGAAGTCAGAGAGCAGGAACCCACCACCATGCCCATTTCAAGGGGCCAGGGGCTGAGCCTCTGCCCACCGCTCCGCTGTCCCCAGCCAGCCACCAGCAGCCAAATCCCTGCAGGGGGTAACCAGGGTTGGCATGGCTCGGTGCCCGCAAAACGGAGATACTGGCTGCTTGGGTGAGAGCCTAGTGATGTGAAACCACTGCGTGTAACAATAATGCAAGAATTCCAGGGAGGATTTAAAATGGGTGTTTCAGAGTCTTGTCTGCTTTAAATGCGTCGTCCCTTGTGACCTCTGAATCCAGGGGAAGGAGAGCTATGCCTCTTTTCCCCAGCAAGCTGCCCTGGAAGCAGAAGGTCACACTAACCTATCGACCAGCTGGCTGGCAGGCAAGACTGCTTTGATGGACACAGATTTAGGCTGCTCAAAGTCATTCTTTTGGTAACAACATTTAGAGGCCGGCGGTGAAAGCAGCATGAATCATCAAGTAAAATTTTCTGGAAGGATACATGCCTTTGGCGTCCCTTCAATGACTCCTCAGAGAATCTCTGGAGCAGAAAACTCACCTGCAAAACTTCTCAAGAATGTATCACACCTATCCCCTCTTCATTTTAAGCATTATGTGGGACCAGGTTTGGATGGTAAAAACCCTAAAAATACATACAGTACGTGTGGATGCCAATTACAGTGGTAGCTTTCCTTGAGCCTTTCTGTTTGAAGACCCAATGTCCAACATGTTTGTAACTTATTCAAGTGTGAACAGTTTATGCTGAAATTTTCCACGCTGTCTGCTGCAAGCTGACCTTTGTATTTGTCTAGGAGCTGCAGAAGAACAATTCCGTTGCTTCCAAGAGTTATTTGAGGAAAAGATATTAAAGCAAAACCAAACAGTAACTTCTGATTTTTTTTTGAGAAGCTCTACTTATTCATGTCTTTGGAGAAGGGATTCAATTTGACAGGCAGATCAATGCTTTTATTGTCAGTTATAAGCTTCTGGAAACTCATGGTTTCCCTTCTTTACAGGCCACTTGAACTGGACAGGTAAATCCTCTGAAAAGTCTGTATGTGGTGAGGTTGCTTCACCTCTGACACTCCTACTAACATTAAGACACTGAATTTCAGTCAGTTCTTCACCAAGATAGAATCAATTAAATATCTGTGAATAAAGTCAAGGGTGGAGCTGAAAAAAATGCAATTCAACTCATTTGTTTCAAAAACTATAGTTTTGGAAGATCAAAACTATTTGCAAATTCAGCTCAAAATTAGCCGTGAATTTTACTCATAAAATATTTGCAATAGTTAGAAATGGAATGGAGAAGAGGCTACCCTGAAAAGGCAAAATATTTATTTTGGACATTAAAATATGTCCCAGATTCAGACAGAGCAGAAAGGTTGAATATTCCAAATCTAAAATGTTTGGGACTGGCCCAAAATATGATCTTTTGATTTTGCAAAAAACAACTACACATTTTATTTTGGTCCTACCTGAACGCATTTCCTTCTGTGTTTTTTTCCCTTAATTCTACCAACAAGCTAAAAACTCAGTACCTGCCCAGCACCCCAGGGAGCCCTGAGCATTGCATAGTTATCTCATCACCAAAACAGGGGTTGAATTGAATCATCCTCTCCTCCGTGTCCGAAGCAATGACTGAATGCCCAACTTCTAGAGGAATATGCTCTCATCTTTGAATGTTTTGGTAGAAACAGACCTTAGTAGGATAGAGAAACCACTTAGCAGAAATAAGCAGAGTCTCACCAAAGGAGAATGTTCCTACTCACTGTATTAGTGGGAAGGAAGGGTATTTTCAATGTCTCTCAGTTGAAACAGGTGATGCTGACCATACACACAGGTAGGAACAAACCCTCAGCATGAGAAATCCCTCAGATGAATGACCACATGAATCTGTTCCACCTTCCTCTTTGCTGGTACCTTCCGTAGTGCTCAGTCAAAGCTCCAACTCAACAGCTACTACAGCATGCCTCCGGGGTGTAGGCGCACCAGGATGCACATGCAGACACACGGTGCCTCTCTAGAGGTGAGCACCAACTATTTGCAATTTTCCATGAAAATGTGGCGTAAACTGTTTCATGACATCTTCTGAAGCAAACCTTTCTCCCTGCCCCAATCATTATGGCAAAATTGTTACAATCTGATTCTTCTTTGAAAAATGACAGGGGAGAGATGGAGTGGGAGATATCTCTGGGTTTATCCTTTTTCCTAACTTTTCTTAAGTACTGGTGATGCACATCTGAAGTTATTGAGGCTTTATGGAGATGGAGGAACATACCTGAAAGAAGAAATTACAGATTCAGCAGCTTTGTTGATTTTTTCCTCATGCCTCATCACTTGCAATATGAATTCAGGTCTCCAAATTGGGTTTTCAGCTGCGTTTCAGCAGCTCATATTTTCAGAGTATGCTCTTCCGACTCACAACTGTATTCAGGGAGGATGTTCAGGAAGAAAAAAATTATGCAAATTTAGCAAACAGTTCCCCAGCAGAAGCATCTGACTGTATGGTACCCACAAGGTCACCTGCCAGCTTCACTGGCCCTACTAAAAACAGTAGAACTACTCCATAACAACAGGCATGGGAAAAAGCACCAGAAGTTTATTGTAGGAATTGTACTTTCATGTAGGAACCGTGTTGTTAAGGTACCACAGAAGATGGAGCCAAGCACTTTGCAGAATTAAAATTTACCATTTCTGAGGGGAAAAAAAGAAAAAAAAAAAAGTCCTCTCTGAAATGCTATTTGGTGTACAAACAGGAAACTGATCCATCGTAAGTTTGAGGGATGCTCTAAATTTAACGTCCTCTTTAAAGGAGTTTTAACTTATGAAAATGAATCTTGTGATGGAATTTATACCGTGCTGGCTGCTGTATAAACACAGTGAGAGACATTCTCTGCCCACCACCATGTAAGCTGAACAGGCTCAACTTTCGCTGTCAGGACTTTGAGGGGTATCAATAATACTGGAGTTTCCTTTGCCATATGAGAGAAGAGGTTTAGTCCCAACACCTATGACTTACGAAGCCTGACGGACACAGCTGGTGAATACCTGAGGCAAGACTCCTCTCACCTAACTTTAACCAAACTAAAAATTTGGTATTTAATATATCTAAATTATCTAGAATCCCGTCATCAGTGGAGAAAGACGGCTCTTCCAGATGGCAACCCATCTTACCCTGAAATAAGTACCTGGGGGGCCTGAAGGCTCTTTGGCTGCCCAGGGACAACTGCTGCAACACAGCATGTAGCTCCCAGGCTCTGAATTTATTGATGGTGAGAGGGCAGATGCTGCTGCATGCCAGCATTTCAGCAGGGGGTCATCATCCAGTCTGGTGATGTCAGACATCCTCATCCTGGTGGGAAATAAGGCAAAATTAAGTAATAATAATCACAGTAGGAACAGTCCATTAAAAAATCCACATATTCATACAAACTTGTACAGGAAACCCAACTTCATTATGGAAAACACAGTGGATTAATTAATACAAAGCAAGACTTTAGAGAACTTGAATAAAAGCACCATGTGTGTGTGTGTGTGTGCGCGCACATGTGTGTCTGTGCACACAATGTATATCAGGTAGTGTTTTAGTTGTAGAAAAATGTTATTCTGAAAAGAATAATTACTGGGCAGACAATACCTTTGAGGTCACTTAAGCAACCTGGTCAGGCAGCCACCAAACCGAAGAGCAAACATCCACCCACCAAACATCCATCCCCAGAGCAGCCTGCGGTGCATCCTCCTTGCTCCGCAGCACACCCAGCGCAGGCTGCCACAGCGACGGCGGGGTGGTGGCTGCTCGGAGGCTCAACTTCCCTCTCTGGAGGCAGAAACCCAGCTGGGGATCTCAGGGGTGTCTGGAGGGCAGATGGGAGAGGAGCCCAGCGTCCCAGCCCAGCTCTCTGGCAAACAGTCGCTCCAGTGTTGAGGTGAACATGGAAATGCAGATTACAAACATATCAAAACATTTAGGCCCCCTCCCCACAACCCATTTGCTTTTCTATGTTAAGAGAAAAACTGCAGTGGCCGTAGGACACCTTCAAATCTGTTTTTCCTTCTATTTTTGAGCAGTTTCTCATATCAGGGAACACTGCTCAGACACGTAAGCAAGGAAGCGAGCGCCCTTTGAACTGACCCGCCTCTAGGGCGAGGGGCTGCATCATCTGTCCAAGCTGGCTGGTCACACGCCGTCAACAAGAATGACTGGAGGTGTCTGAAAAGCCAACTCATCCCTTCTGATGGCTGCAGTCTGTCGCCGTCGCCTGAATTCAGCATGCGTTGCATAGACGTGCCCTTTCTCCCAGGGAACCGAGCAGCTGAAAGCAACATGACACTCCATCAGCTTAGGCAAGCTTAAAAACAATCAGCGCTGGGTTTGGGTCCATGGGTTTTCAGGGATTCTTCTGCTTTGACTTATATTTAATCAGCAGAAATATGAAAACAAAACTCTTAAAAAAAAGAATCTAAAACATACCAGCTATCAATTCACCTTTCCCAAACATTTCAGGCTCTCAAGCCCCATTCACTCCGGGAAAATACACCTTTATTCCAGGAATGCTCCTGCTGATGCTATTTGTAGTATGAACAGAATTTTTTAAAATAGCTTTTTCGTAATTGTTTTTCAAAACTGTTCACTGCTCTCCTGTTTACGCAAACACCTTGTCTATGCAAGGGGAGATCTGCTTCAGAACAACTTCTGTCGGTCAGATTAAGCATCAGTACCTCTAGAATATGCCTGGAAAATTATCATATTTTGATGTGTATTAATTTTCAGCTGTAGCTGAATTAAGACAATGACCTGTAAGCAATGTGTACGGATGAGACACATCATCAGCTGAGGCTGCAAACCCTTGATGCTAGATTGGAGAAGGGGATTCCAACTATCCAAGGTGTCGCAGAAAGTACGATGCCCAGCGGGTGGTTCTGGCTGCTAATGGTTAAGGATCTGCTGATGCTGCCAGATCTGAAGAACTGAAGAAGGAAAGCAGAGCTGGGCAGTTACTGCTTTTTATGGGGTGGTGCACCATGCGTACTGATTTCAGTGGCTGGACTCTCATGGACTTGGCTGAGGTAGGATGTGGCTGCTGGTGGGTTCACACTCAGGCTCTCAAAACCAAAGAGTGCTGTTAGATTTCCTGTAGGGTTTGGGGGTTTGGAGTTGATAAAAGGATGTTTGTTGAAACTGAGGTACAAAAGGTTTGTCTGAAATTTCCTTTGACATAAAGAAGCCTATTTTAAAATGACACTGGAGACAAAAACAGTCCATGTTACGTTCTGCACAGTTTATTTTGTGTTTAATATGCCAGGAGACAGACTGAGGAGATTCTTATCTGCAGGAAGGGGTGGGATGGGGGGGAACCTTCATTAATGAAGACAGAAGTCACTCACATATCATATGATAGCGATAACCGAACTAATATAAATTAGACATGACATTTGGATGCTGAAGAATAACCTACATTTTGCATTTGTTGTGATGATTCACAGCAATGAACTTGACCCAAAAAAATGCTATATAAGTGCTCAGTGTTATTAATAATAATCATTATTCAGAGAAATCCTGGATGGATTAATTCAGCTTCCTTTCTGCAACAGCTCCAGTCTCCTTCTATTCAGCACGTTCATTTTATTCCCTTCTAATTAAATGTGATTTTCTCAGCAGATGCCTTTGTTTTGTAATTCAAATATTTGACTCAGCAGAGGTGAGCGATGGGCATCCCATCCTGCTCGCCGAGTTAGCGCTCCGGCTTTGCCTCACAGCCCCATGCGCCACGTGCAGCCATCCTCCGAGAACGTCACCGCTCTGGAAATGCACCGAAGGGAAAAGCTGTCACATTTTGATGAGACTGACAGTGCAGATTGGCCCCTCCTCTGCTTTGGTGTCAAATGATAACCACAAGGCTAGCCTGTACATTCCTGATACAACTTTTAGAGAATTAATCTTACCGGTATGAGAAATGACACAGGCATTGGGTCCTTGAAAACACAATCTGAAATTATTCTGAAAAAAAGGAGATGTTTTTTCTGATTCTTCATCCTCTCAATTAAAAATATTTTTTAAAAAAACAGATTTTTAGCCAAAAGCCACATTTTCAGACCAAGTTTAAAGCTCCCTTGTCTGCTTTTATAAATGCAACTGTACCTCGATGGCCCCCATCTGCATCCACAAACCTGCTGTGGAGATTGCCCAGCATCTCAGGGAGCATCACCAGCTGTATGGAAAGTGAATTTACACAGTTGGGGACCATGGCAGGAGCTTTCCCCATGACTCCCGGCAGGCTGGGGGGACCTGTGCAAGGCTGTGGAAATGTGCTCTCCCGTATCTGCACGGTGGCACAAGAGCCTGTGGGCAATGTCAGGCCCTGATGGGATGCAGGTGCCAGAAGCTCATCTCCAGATACAGCACTGCAGTGCATACAAGCATTTGCCTCTTCTTTGCTGGTTGCCGACCTAGATCTCATGTCATATACAGATGCATTTTTATTAGTCTTGCCCCACTAATGATTGCGTGCTGCAATCTGTCCCTCCCACAGAGTTACACTATTTCATGCAAAGCAGAGCAGCTGCCACAAACCTGCTGCATTCAGAGAAACGGGCTGAGACCTTCACCTGGTAAACAGCCATGGAGTCCCACTGGAGTCCAGGAACTTCAGTTTTACCAAGAGCGAAGATCCATCCCTTTTGCTCCCTTCAGCGAGATGCCAGGAATAGAAAAGGCGCCCTGCTGTGAGCCAGTGTCTGCCTTGCTCCCTCTCCCCATCTGTGCTGACTGTGATTGCTCCCGCACGGCACTGTGCCCTCTGTCTGAAGCTCGTGGATGGCTTCCAGCCCCCCAGAGCTTTTCATTACCTTATCTCCATTATTTAGACAAATGCAGAACACTTCTCCAGACAGGTTGCAGGACGCCAGTTTATCTGCATTAATATAATAATGAGACTTTACCCACAGCATTCAGCCTCTCCTTAAAAATCAGTCACTGCCTGATTAATGTTCTGTAACTGGGGGGATCTCCATGTTACAGTACGAGATGTGCTGCCCTCCTCGTTTGATCCTGCTGAGCTGTCTCACTGCTTCGCTTCTTGTTTTGCTCTTCTGACGTCACCTGGCCACTTGCCTTCTCAATGTTTGTTGTTAAATAACCAGTTTGAAGAACATTCATGATCTGTTTAATGGGACCTGTTCAAAGGAGTTTAGCTTTAATGCATTTACCTTGCTTGTCAGGGGCGAAGGGTGGCCGAGATGTCCTGAAGCTGTGACATGTGAATGATAACTGTTGTCTTTGTCTCTGTGCTGCCTGTGAAATCTCGCTGTGGTCAGGATGTCCCAGGGCTAAGCATGACACCATGTAACTACACAGAAAGAGGAAGCCCATAACATTTATTTTATCCTGGGAATGATATGAAGCTATACTGTAGCAAAGCAGTCAAGCAATACAGAGCATTTTGGGTGACATAGTTATTTTACACGGTTTTTTGAGGATCACTTATTTCTTTTAAATGCCAGATTATTGAAAACCATCAGAGAAAGACAAAGTTGTATATTTTCCTTATTCTCTAGCTTCTCACAGTTCTACAAATTATAGGAGGGCTTCTCAGAGACATAATCCTATAAATGGAGCCATATGTGGAAACAGCATTTGAAATGCCTTCTTCTGGGGGCTCTAGCTGTGCTACTTAGGACAAGGGATGCTTTTTATGCTATCTAGAAACCTCCGCAAGAAGTAGGAAAGAACATTGCCTTTGAAAACACGGCAGGTCACTATGTTTCACTTGAAACAGATAGGGACTCTAAGATATACAAATCTAATAAAGATAGTGAAATAAGAAGGAAAATGGCTTCTTTTTGAGCAAAAGACAGGAAAAAGGACCTATAAAAGTAATTCCCAATTTTATGACTCATCAATTGGAAAAGAAGATTCATTCATTGCAGAAGGATAATTATTTTCTTCCGCTCCATGTATGAATTTCCATCTAACTATGGACTCTGCCTCATCATGGGTGGGCATGTCATGAGAGAGGGCCAGTTATGCTGGGCACTGTGCTTACACATAACAAGAAATATTCTGTCTACAAAGAACTGAAGATATAGCAAAAGCTAAGAGAAACTGAGAAATTTCGTTCTCATTTGAAAATGGGAATATTGTGGGACACAGTGACCTGCACCAAAAAAAAAAGCTTACAAGGAACAGCCCGAAAGCCCACACTTCTTGGGATGCCCGTAGCATCCAGTGAATTGGGGAGGTCTCAGCAAGAGTCTGGCAAGCTGTCGCTGTGTTCAGGGTCAACTATGTCAGTGTGGCCCTAAACCCCCACTATCCATCTGTGGTGGCAGCTACACTCTGAGCCACAACAACCCGTCTTCTGTCACTGGCTGTGGTGGAAATTACTGCCTTTTTTTGCTGCCTTTACCTTGGCATTTTTGACTTTGGAAGAAATCCATTTTTCTTTCGAAGGAGAAAGCAGTTGAAAGGCAGGGTATCTTTCCCTAACATTGCTAAAGATAAAAAGGAAGTCATATATGCTGGCATTTTCTTGTAACCACACTAAACATGTACAGACCCTCACGGTTTGCTTGTCTAAAGCAGTTAGGATGGGAAGGTTTCTATTTTTCCTTCTAGCTGGGGAGAAAGTTCATAAAAGAAAAGGAACATGCCTCAGAGCAGCTTTTCAAACAGAAAATTATCTACCCTGAAGATGTGAAAACCCATTTTGCTATATTTATCAGTTTCATTGCAGAGAAAGGTCAAAATGTGAATTTGTCCAGCAAAATCAGCAAAGCCTCTTAGGCTTTCACTGTCCCAACTGGCATACAACTAAAACTGCATCTTACGGTTTAATGTTGACTGGGCTTGGCTTTTTGTTTTATATGAAAATATTCTCTAAAAGGTTTGGGGTACTGAGGCAACACAGGGTCAGAAAAATCAGAAAGTAGCAGTCCACAAATGTGGAATTCAAAAAATAAACAACAACAAAAAATATCAGGAAAAATGATGCAGAACCATTTCTGCCCTAGAGAGCGCCAAATCCATTAAGCTAATGAGTTAAGCAACTGATGTTCTGACCTGACATTTTTTCTTCATTTAGGATCTTTCATTCTTCATGCAAGAAGATCTCTCATTATGTCTTATCTAAACAAACCCCAAGATATGGACATTCTTCTGCAAACAGTTTGCTGAGAAAATTTTCCTCTAAACAGTCACAATCTGAAATTTGAACAGCGTGATCTGTGTGACCTATTGCATAAATGCTATTTTCTCATCTCTTTTGAGCCAATAACCCAGACTTTACAAACAACTTCCTTTATCCCTCCCTCAACAATTAGTTTCACTCCAAAATAAGCTTCCCTTTAAGATTCTTATTTTTCAGAACCAACAGGGAGATGGATGACAGGACACTTTAAGGTAAATCCCTGTTCTGTCACATACTTCTCATAAGACACAGACATGCCAAACACAGCCAGATCCCCAGCAGACACCTGACAGAGCAATCCGAAAGGCAGGGCTTTGGAGCACCTCTTCAGCTGCTGCCTGGCTTGAGAGGGGCTTGACTTCATGTGCTGCTGAGAGCCCCCCAGTAGAGTAGCTCTGTTCTGGGCACGCACATGACTCCATTCGTCCAAGCAGCGCTGAGTGCTAAAACTCACCAGGAATCACTTTTTTTCTTCTGCCCCAATCCAACCGGGATGCACAGGGAGACTCGGGCTTTACAGCCTGGGGTTAGGGCACTGACCAGGGCAGGAGGGGGTCGTAAACAGTGCCCTGGTCCTGTCAATATTGTGCAAAGTGGGGAGAGAGCAAAGAAGAGAAAGAAATCCCTACCCAACAGCTCTGGGAAAGGCCACAGGCTGGGGGCAAGATCCAGATTCAAACATCGGTATAAATCAAATCAACCAAGCGGCTGCTTTATCTGCTAGTGAAGTGGGAAACATTGCATGTCCCCATGCCCCACCATGGTGGCTGTACTGCATGCGAGTAGAACTAAAATTAATTAGGTGTTCAAATAAAATTAGCTAGGTATTTAAATATGGTTTTCACAAATAGTAACTCTGCACCGAGGAAGGCAGATACCTCCAGGAGTCATTCAGGCACTGATGCTCATCAAGCCAGACCAGCGGTGGCCAGTCATTCTGGGTTTGTGGTCGCCTGTGGAAAGCCTCTTCTAGAAACTTGACACACAAAGATACTGCAGGTATATACAAGTGTGCTTGTCTTCATCAGCTTTTGCACCTTCCCAAGAAGTAGTCCGTAGGCTCCCAGGGCCCGGTGTGTTGAAAAGCATTAAGTTAGAGACTGGAGGCATGACTGCTCTGAGTGCAGAAGGTAAGGGGTACTTAGCTAACACTGAGTGAATCATCATTGAAAATAAACACCTACATTTTCATGACAGAGTACGAGCGAGCACACAGAGGAGCTTACGTGTCTTGACTCCATTCCCTTGCAATAACTCATTCATGCTTCCATATTTTGTATAAATATTCATATTTTGCAATTGCACATCCATTAGCCCTTTTCCTATCCTGTATAAAGATCCATCACTGAACCCAACAGATCCTGACCCACTTTATATGACACCAATGAAATAAATAGCTGTCCTTCAGGATGGCTCTTCCCCACCGCACTCATAGCACAGCAAGCAGACAAGCGAGGCAGGCCCATGCTGAGCACCGGCCTGACACACCTTCATCCCATAAAGGAGGTGTGGACTGAGGAGCTGGTCAGGCCACCATGTCCACCGCTGACACCATCACTGTGCCAGATCTCAAAAGGTTTTGCTGTCTCTTCAGCACATTTCTGCTCCTTCCCTCCCCCAGGGAAGTTTCTGAGATTAAAAGCTTAAAAAGTCTTCTAGCCATGGCAGGAAAAAATGGGTGCATTTCTTCGGGTCCCTTTCCCTGCCCTCTGTCAGGATCAGAGGAGAGGAGGCTGCTCACATACAGCCCCGAGCTTCCCCTAGGTGAAGTGCATAGCATCCCCAGCAAATTTTTCAGGACGTTAATTAAATTGTTCCAGCACAGGCTCACATGCCTCCTGGCCCCGGCGCAGAGAGGACTTAGCAGGAAACAAGGAGCATGGTGGGGATCGGGTCTTCCAAGCCCAGAGACCCTGTTTTCTCATACTGTTCCTACTCAATCACGTTCTCCAGAAAATGAATGACAAAGCTTGACTTTTAACAATTTAATTTTCTGAGTGTGTTTTGGCATCGATCAAGTTGCCTATTTTGGACTTTAAGTGATTGTCTCTGAAGTGTTACTCTATATACATGCCTGAAAGTGAGGCACCCTGTGACATTTTTGCTAAGCTAATCGGTTCCTGCTACTGAAGCTTAATAAATGTTACTCCTCTGCCATGCAAGGCCTGAGGTTGTTCCGCTAAGGAGAACAAGGGTAGAAATTGAATCTGCGGAGAAAACGTTTCCCGCAGGATCAAAATTTGATAAGCCTTAATCCTTGGTATTTCTTACGAAAGTACTTCATTAAAACTGAGAAAATGAAAACATCTTCTATTTTTGTAAGCAGCAATATTTTTTATTTTTTTTAAATTACTTAGATGTATGGAGAAAAAATGCAGACTGGATCATCGTTATGAGCCAGATTCTCCCATCTTTCCTACAGTGACACCACTCTAGTGCCAACCCAATGTCAAGTTACCATTACTGATAATTGCAAAAGGACATCACTGGATTTTGGTCTGGTGTTTGGAAACCTCTCTTTTCAGTCCTTTGAGGTGTTTGATGACTACATTTCAAACTTCTGGAGTGAAGAAGTTTGGACTTTTAGCAGAAGTCTCCCCTAACAGCAAATCTGGATGCATTGCTCCTCTGGGAGAAGATGGGCTACAGCTCCCTTGTGCAGAGGTGACAATTTAACGTACCCTCTTGTGTCACAGGTAGATGTCCTGCATGTACCAAAGAGCTACTTCAGGGCTATAAATTCCCCTAAAGAGATCAGACACGCACTGTGCCATGTATGCCCATTGGTACCTTGCAGTCCAGACCTTTAGCGATACAAAGCACTAAAGAGATCAGACTTTCAGAAAATTAAGAGCCATCTCTGCAGAGAAAATACATAGTATTCCAACAGCCTGTCGGGTTATTGCTCTTCCTCCTTCTGAGTTTTTATTGCTAAGACCTTTCTTTCCCAATTTTGCCCTTTGTTTAAATTTAAGAACCTCTCTTTGCTTCTCAACAGGGAGAAATATTTCATCCCAGAAATGTTTACGGTTCACTGACAATGATGCACAATTTGTGTTTTACTCAGTAAGGACTTTCCAGTTAAACTTCAGCTCTTTCCTGTCTATTGCTTCAATTAATCTTCCCTTTGGCATTTGCTTGCCTATTAACACTAACAAAATATTGTTATGAAAACATCAAGTTGCCCTTCTTTGACTATAATCAGTCTTTCTGGCATGAGGTACAGTCAGGTTCAATCTGGACCTGAACTTAAAGTTCACTTCTAAATTTCAAAACATGATGCAATTTGTTAAAGTGCAATGAATGAAACTCTTTCTGTTCCAACTGCTATGTGAGCTAATCTACTTTTTAATTTAATTTTGATATGTCCTCAAAGCCAGGTATCACATCCAGAAAAAGTTGTATCTGAAATGTTTGTTGAGTGGGTAATTTCCCCTCCAAGACTACTGGAATCTAATAAAAGTTGTCAAATAAACTTTTGTTTCAGCTCTATCTGTTTTGCTTATATGTCCGTATGGAATTTCCTCCACTGGCCCATTGAGATCCCATAGCTACCTCAGACCTCCGTCTCTTGGGCCCTTCAAATTCCTGCTCATCAGGTTGTGCACAGATCTTTACACAGAGGCACAGAGGGTGGGCAAGTTCCTTTTACACTTCTCAGAAGGCTTCACAAATATAAACATGATTTTCATAAAACTCTTCTGAGGGAGGTGAGTCTTACCTCCCTCACAGTATGATGAAGGAACTGAGACACAGATGCTTTGCCTAAGACTGGTTCCACTCCAGGACCAAAAGGATGGAAGCCAGGCCTCTGTTCTCCACATCCACTCCCAGGGCATCCCTGTGCCGGCTCATTTGGCTGCTGACAATTGCTCAAGTCAATGTAATCACTGTATCTCATGTAGTGAATGCCACAGATCAAACAAAGGTTTTTTCCTATATGTTTATTACATAGCAGGTCTATATAAGTCCCAGATATAGTTTGTCTCACAAAAGCATAAAACAGATGTTTCAGTGCTTTAGGGACAATTTAAACCTGCAAATGCTGGAACTGAATGTAGTATCAAAGTATATACATTTGAAAATATGACTCTCCGTGATGGCAAAGGAGATCAGATAATTTGAGGGCAAAAAAAAAATTAATTAGGTAAACATTATTTCTTTTATTCCAAACGTTTTGTTCCTAACCATTGATTTAGAGGGGATTTTAGCTTGGCTAATCCAATAAAGAGCAACGAGTTAGAATAAAACCAGCAACAATTACTCCAAGTCCTCTGTTTTCTCTTGTAGTAAGCAGCCTGTCCCACCATTAGCCTTTAAGCTTTCAGGCACATGCTTTCCACTTCACCCACTGCTGACATTTCCCAAATGAAACACCTCCATGGACAGCAGTGTTTCAGCAGTCAGTCATTCCCTCCTGCCACAGGATATCCTACAGCTGTCTTATCCAACAAACCTAATCAACCTGCTGCGGAGAGCTGAATTATTACTGATGTGAGACTGATTGAAATTAGTGGTTCCCTCCACTTAATCCCAGTGGGAGAAAAAGAGACTTTGCATATATAAATACCAAGTTAACTGAAGCAGGTATGGAGCAATAACAATCTGAAATACCTGTGTTGTTCTATCAGTACGGCATGAATTACTGGAGTATTTGGTCAAGCAGTTGAACGCTGATTCCAAGTTTGTTTCAGATTTTCATCCTGGGTATAGCTTTGTATATGCATGAGTCATAACAATTACAACTTATTAGATTTCTTAGGGAAGATCTCAAGGCTCTAGCCCCAGCCATCTGCATCTCATAGGAAGAAGTCTTAAATAAGCCTTTGCAGATCTGGCCAAGAGCCCTTTTGTATATCCTCATGACTGCAGCTGATGCTGAAAGAAAATCCTCCAGGGACACAGGTATCACAGATTACCAGCCTTGGAAGTGGCACCATGGACCAGGAATGGAATGGAATGTTTTAGTTGGAAAGGACCTACAATGACCATCTAGTCCAACTGCCTGACCACTTCAGGGCTGATCAAAACTTAAAGCATACATTTGCCATGGTAAAAGGACAAGTACTCTGGAAGTCAAGGAAGACTGCTGGACTTCAGAACAAGTCTGACACCACCATATCAGTTCGAGGACGGAACTGCCCAGCCTGTCTGAACGAACAACTCAGATCTGTGGGAAAGGCAAGACTGCACCAAAAGTACCACTTTACCTAAAATTGTTCTGCTGGAGCAGTACCACTGCTGGCCACAAGTGCCTTGTATATAGGTGCCCGCTATCAATAAATCTTCCTTCCCTTCCCACATGGGATGAACAACCTGCTGTAAATGAGCCCATTTACACCAATACAGCTAGGACACGGCTCGCTGTTACAGGCTGAGAAGCTTGCAGGATGGGAGATCATGGTCCCAGCCAGTGTCCTGATGGCTACAGGGCTGCTGCTGTTTACAAGAGCCAAGTCTGAAAGTACTGTGTATGTTCAGAAGGTGCCTTTTTTTTTTTCCTTTACATCATAAAGACTTTGCTTTTTTGCCATGGGTTCATTCTCAGAGAACATTCCCCCTTATGCTTTCCAGTCTTTACAGGCCAGACGGTGAAACTCTGCTCCTAAGATGGTTTCCTGAACCATGAAACCAGTGGAGGGCTCTACTACAATCACCCCATTTGCTCCAAGCAGTGGCTTAGATCACAAGAGACTGTAATGAAGTCATTAGGCCTACCAGAGGAGAAAGGAGCTATTTAAAGTAGATCTAGCACCAGAACTGGACCAAAGTGGAATTTTCCATTTTATACGTATGAAAGATGAGGCTGTGACTGCACCATGCTGCTGCAGAATTAACCATGGATTCAATTATGACTCCTCTCCCTTCAGCCTTGTAAAGCTCCCTTTCTGAACTCAGAGTCAGCAATAAAGCAGTTGATGTTTATCTAAAAAATGCTTTAACGCTTCCCTCTCCCTCATGTTCCTTGTCAGTTTGTCCTTAGATTGCAAGGAAATATATTGTTTATCCACCTTGGAAGCATTTTCCCAACATCTGAGGAAGACCTTCACACACAGCAGGTGCTGCTTTTAATGAGTAAGGCTTTTAGCTCTCCTAACTATGGTGTCACTACCAGCAGTGCTATTTGCTGCGTGCTGTGGTTTAAGGGTAAAAAATAAAATAAGAAAAACCCACAACAACAAAATCACTAACAAGAGTGTCAGGTCAGCACACAGCCTCTCCCTCTCCTGGGCTATCGTGGAGCACAAGCCCTCTGAAGGTTACTTCTCTGCCAGTTTCAAATATTGACCTTGATGCCTTGTCCCTTATAATACTTTTTAAAATCCATCATCTGCAAACTAAGTTTAAGTCAGAAAACCTAATTAGTAACAGAGACAATGAATAACAAGCTTAAGGGGAGGGAGCAGAGAACCTCTTGCAGGTGGCCAGCTCTTAGCTGAATAATTCTCTGTGCAATGGTCATGCTTCAAAAATTTAATTCTCTGTAATTTCATTTAGGATGGGGAAAACAAAACAAAATGAGCAAAGTGATATAGGATTTCATTTATATTCTGACAGGTACATTCATCTAAAGTTTACTTATAATAGCTGCAGTTACTGTACCTTTCTTCCAAAGCATTTAATGGTGTGAAACAAGTGGCAATAAAATAATAAAAAAAAGACAGGACCTACTTGGCATTGCTATTTGCTATTTTTATACCAAAAAAAAAAAAAAGAAGTCTCCCTACTGTCAGGCTGATTGTATTAATCTGAGATTCCTACAGTCCTTCAGACTTGATTGCTTTTTGATTCTGGCTCAGTAGAAGTGGCGATAAAAAAAAAGCTGAAATCATAATTCCTATTTAGATGGCAAAGGGGAGGCCACTTCAGTTCTGTGGTGAGTGGCACACTTTGTTGCTTTAATGAAAAAGTTGTTCTGAGAAGCTTAGCTGCTTCTGCAGTATTCAAAGCACAAAAGGGATGGTATTTACAGAGACACTTTGGGGATCACCGCTGCAATTTTTCTGAGCTATGTTGATGTCGTTGCTTAAGCATACTAAGGCAGAGAAGCCATCACTGAATTTGAAATATTCTTTTCATCTTGGAAAAAGAAATCAATCCTCCTATTGATGGAAATCTGTTTTCCTTCATGTAGCTCTTAAAGCACTATCCACCTCTACTAAGGCTCCTAAAGGGAGATTTTCTGCAACAGAACACAGTCTAAAACCAAGAGAGACTGAAGTATCAAGCAGTAATGAAGGACTTCAGCCCAGAAGTGCAATGATTTGCAAGTGCCAGCGCCCCTTGCGATGAATGCCCAGAAACCTATAAGGGTCAGGGGTTTTATTCCCTGAGAGTGAGCCAAAAGTGAACATCACTGTACAACCACGAGCTACCGTTCTTGTCTGGAGACAGCAATGGCTGACGGATTCATCAGCGTATTATGCAGTCCTCCGAGCTAGCCAGACTCCCTTGAGACTCAATTTTCGCTTCTAAAACTCAAAGCACTTCACTGGTACTTTCAGCTTTTCATACAACAGCATTGAGAATTAATATTTTACTGAGATTAATAACAGTGGACGTGTGGGCGTATAAGGTCTGGGTCCACTTTACAATCACAGGAGAGCTCAGGCAAGATGCTGTTGACTTAGAGATATTAAGTTAAATCACATCTAGGTTTTTTATTTGATAATGCCAGCAGCCTTCATTTTGTCTGTGACCATAAGATCAGCTGTTCCTTTTGCACTGGAATCATGACAAAGCTCTAGATCGAAGCTCAACGCAGACTACACAGATGTATTTGAGGTGCCTGCTATGTTTCCCTCTGCTCTGGGTACCCACAGAAATATCTCTCTCATGTCAAACAACAAAATTAACTGCAAGAGTTAATGATGTCCCATCATCCAAGATTCAGTTCCTAGTCTTTGAAACTATCCAGTACTAGAAAAGTGAGTTGCAAGTTAAACTTGTTCTCACCAAATCTTCTGCTACAGCTCAGAGTTGTCCAAACCTACAGTTTTCACCTGCTGAGACACAACAGGGAAGGAAAAAGCTTAGTCCCACTCAGTTTGTCCAGCCGGATCCTCAGGTCCATCTTAAACAAAAAGGTGGGTGGAAAGCCAGAATCTATCCTTCTGCAGATGGCACCTGAGAAGGCAGTACAGCTGAAGTGACTTCATTTACTCGAAGGTAATTGCCTAACAATGGAGGATGTACACACAGTATATGCAGGCTTTTCTTGAACAAAGCAGCTGATGCCTTCCAAAGGAGGACTTCAAATTTGAAAGCTTGCTGTGTACTTGTTACTGAAGAGTGGCCCAGTTCTTGAGCAATCCAGCCATTATCTTCCAGAGGGACCCAGATCCCCCTGTTCTGTCAGGCACATTAGCCCTGCAGTGCCCAGTAATGTCTCCAGCTCTCTCCTTGACCTCTGCAGGGATGTTGGTGGTAACTAATGCTAGGTAAATGGGATGGCCTGGGGTCATAGAGTCATAGAATCATTAAGGTTGGAAGAGATCTCAAGGATCATCTAGTCCAACCGTCTCCCCACCACCTATTACCCACTAAACCATGTCCCTAAGTACCACATCCAACCTTTCTTTAAACACCCGCAGGGACGGTGACTCCACCACCTCCCTGGGTAACCTGTTCCAATGCTCGACCACCCTTTCCGAGAAGAAATTTCTCCTAATCTCCAATCTAAACCTCCCCTGGCACAACTCGCAGCCGTTCCCCCTTGTCCTGTCACTAGTTATCTG
>VWZZ01006841.1:439198-496327 GCA_013399095.1 Psophia crepitans
GCCTCACCAGGGCTGAGTACAGGGGGATGATCACCTCCCTGCTTCTGCTGGCCACACCATTCCTGATACTATTTCTCCCACGACAGGTCTAAGGACTTGGTTCAGGCTGCCTAGAAGTACAGTAGAGACTGTGCATAGGATGTATGTTGGTCTCAGGCCCCACAGACTCAGCCACAACTCAGATACATACTACTGCTCTCTCCTACTCATGATACATGTGGTGGTTCAGCCCCAGCCATCAGCTGAGCACCACGCAGCCCCTCGCTCACTCCGCCCATTGGTGGGGAGAATGAGAACAACAAAGGGGAAGCCTTTGGACCCTAATGGTCCAGCAAAGAGAGAGGGATACAACTACAAAGCAGCAGTACTTACAATGGGATGTAAACAAACAGGATAGCAAGGAGAGCAATTTACCAATCAATGACCAACCTGACAGACCAGACACTCAGCCCATCCCTGAGCACCACTGACCCACCTCTCCCCGGCCAGCCCCTTTAGCCCCCTATAAAGGGGCATGAGGGCACATGGTATGGAATAGCCCTGGCCAGCTCGGCTCACCTGTCCTGGCTCCTGAAAATTAACCCGCGTTTACCCAAAGTCAGGACAATACGCCACCCCCAAGGCGTTGCCCCTCACCATGGTGAGGATAGGAGCGAATGCCTGTGATGCGAGGCAATGCCCTTCTAGTTATGAACCAAGATCTAATCTGAAGGGTTTCCCGGCACCTCCAGATTCCAGCTGACCTAAAAGAAGCTGAACTCCTGCTGGTTACTTTGTCTGTGTTGTTTATCTCTACCTTTTGCTTTGGCACTCTCTCGTCAACACCTCAGCTGAGCCCTGGCATGTGTGTGCGTTTAAATACCCCCAGCTGCTAGCAGTTCCCTGAAAAATAACCTCTGGCTAAAATTTAAGATTCAGATTCCTCAGTAAAACACCAGCTGGAGAAGTTGCTCAGGGAGGCCTCAGACTGACACAGACCTACTTGCACATCCCAAGACATGTAGGTGTAGCCTCTCCCACCCACACCTGGAACAGGGCAGGAACAGCCCTCCTTGGGTCTTCAGGTCTCTGCAGGCCATATTCTATGCATTCAGGAGGAGGTAAGGGACACCAAAGTCTCACCAAATCCCTGCTTGCTTTGCTGAGTGGTGAGGGAGTAACATTATATTATGCTCGGGGCTGGTCCACCAGTGGGGGCCATAAGGGGAACCTGTTATTTGTCCCCCTCTCCTTTACACATGCTAACTAGCAATAGTACCTGAGGGAACGGCACGAAGCTGTGACAAGGGAGGGTTAGGCTGGAGATCAGGAAAAGATTTTTCACTGAAAGGGTGGTCGGGCACTGGAACAGGCTCCCCAGGGGAGTGGTCACCACAAAGAGCTCGACTGAGTTCAAGAAGCATCTGGATGATGCTCTCAGTCATCTGCTCTGACTAGGCTGGTCCTGTGTGGAGCCAGGAGTTGGAATAGATGCTCCTTATGGGTCCCTTCCAACTCAGGATATTCTGTGATTCTAACTGGCACACACTCACTGCGAAGCCCAGGAGAGACGCCACAGTATGCAGGAAAACGCTCTCAAGCTGGGACCAAGCAGAGCCCTGAAAGGCTGCTGCAGATTTAACCTCCCAGCCATATCACCCTGCTCTGCTTTGTGACACTTGAAGCAACATTATTAAATTCCCTGCTTCTGATACCCCCATTTGAAGCTAAGCATCTTCAGCAGCCCTAATGTTTGATCTCAGCCTCACAGCTGGGGAAAACGAGCAGCTGGTTTGTGATTCAAAAGGAACAGAACAATAACCCACTGAGGCTACTTCTGTATGTGGATGGGTGAGTCAGATGAATAATTGGACAATGCAGATCAGTTTAAGCCTAATTCAGTTAATAGAATTAATTTGCAAATTAGTACACATTAGGTGAATCAGCTGCAATTCATTTTTGACAGAAATGTTAAAAAATATTAAAGTAGTTACAATGAAACGTAGATAAATATTGGTGCTGAAAAGGTTCCAAAGGCGGCAGTCACAATGTGGAAGTTTTTGTCTGCAAAGGCTGAGGATGCATAGATTTAAGTTTCATAAAATCCTCGGGGTAGGAAGCATTCCTCCTGGCTTGTGTGGCTTTCATCACCCTGACAACTCCCAGTGGGTCTTAAATAATCATTAGAGACAGACTGAGAAAGTTCTGATTGGGATCCAGATGTAGATGTTGTTGAGACTGAGATATGGGAGTCTGGTGCAAGGAGAATGAAAGAAATGGCTTTAAACTTGAAAGCTGCCTTAAAAATATCGGTTGGCAAAATAATCTACCTGGCCCTCTCACACTCTTCCTAGGAAAGCTGGGAAGCATGTCTGGGCTACTGTTGTTAAGCACACGTGGAGCAGGTGAGCATCTGATATTGGAACCAGCGCGGTGTCTTCAGAGTGGTGATCACTGCGAAGGAAACACCAGCAGTATTTTAGATGTTATTGGAAGGCTGAAAAATACTTTGATCAGGTACGATTAATAGGATCATGCAAAAGAGATCCTGAGCAAAAATGGAGCGGCAGCTACTGGAACACTGAGACGAATTTAGGAAAATGCTGAGCTCTGAGGCGTGTGATGAGAGCGAACTGAAGAGGCAAGATGAACACAGAACAAGTGTGCCACCCCCACCCGGAATGACCAAGAAGAAAACCTCCATTGTTGGCTCGATTGTGCAACGATGGCAAAACCTGGTGCTGAATAAATGTATCTGTAGGAAGATGACCAAATCATGGCTGCATCAGTTTTGCAGTTTACTCTGACACCTCCTGGAATCAACTAGCACCAGAAACGCGCATTGCTGCGGTGCTCGGTTGCTTCACAGTATCAACCCTTGCTCCTTCTGCGCTATACATATGGGGGCTGATCTTTCATGGGTATAAATCGTGCCTCTCTGTAGGTTTCGGTACATGTCTTGCAGTTTGTACTTGCTTTGGATCTCACTAATCAACACAGGATTTCCTCAGTAGTGCAAAATGGGTAACAGTTTTAATGAATTATTTATTTATTTTAATGATGGTCCTTTATATTCTGTTTTACTGATACTTGCCCACACGGCAAGGATTCACAGGTTTAGAAAAGCTTTTGTAAAGAACTTTGCTGCAATCAATTCGACTTCCCACGAAAGCCATGGAGCTGCCAGAAATGCTAACGTGCCCAAAGAAAGGATTACCTGTAAAATTTTTATTCTGTGTGTAAAACTTCACAGACGTGCTATTGTACCTTTCTGAAAGGATTTAAAATAGTGTAACAGCCGTAACAGTTATGTCGCCCAGCTGCTGAATTATACATCGAGAAAACTGACCTAGCACTACGTCGTGTCTATCAAACTCTGAGCCTCCCGGCTCAGAGTCATGGCTTGTCGGGTTTGATGGGGAGCTGGCTAAATGCAGTGCCGGAGGAGGTTACCCAGGGCAGTGCACAGAAGGCTGCTCACCCGTCGGCTGCCAGCCCTGTGGTATCAACCAAATCCAGCAAAATACTGTAAAGCGATTCATGGTGTAGACTTCCAGCGACTGAGTCATGCCTTCTGCTTTGCCATGTGAAAGCTTCGGAACTATGAATGAGAAAACCAGCCCCCCTTCCCAAGCACTGCCAGCTCTTCACAGCCTCCTGCTCCTTGCACACCGGATACACAGAGCACACCCAGCGATAGCCGGCAGCCCCCCCGTTCCCACCCACGTGATTTGGGCACCGGGCAGCTCACCAGGCCAGCCAGGCCTCCTCCTCATGTGGCCGCCTGTGACCTGACCTAACGCGTCTCCAGCGGTGGCTCCTGCCTGCCCGTCAGCAAGCACCAGGGGCCTGATGCCAAGGGCAGGTTCAGGTTCTCTGCCGGGTCCCTTGGCAGCTGGGGAGGCACCAGGGCACCTTCCCCTCCGACTGTTATTCTCACTGCCGTCCCTTGATGCCCAGCCTCCAGCTGAAAATGTGCTCTGCAGGGAGAGGCAGCAGTGGATAGAATAATTGAGTTATAAATCAACAGACAAATGCAGAGCCCTTCCTTTCAAATTTGCATCAAGGCAAACAAATGGCTGTTGCTGTTGCCTCCGCCTGATTTCAGGCAGACCGCTAAGACAAAACGCCATTGTTGACTAAACGGCCCTCGTGCAATCGGGATTCAGATCCCACTGAAAGAAGACTTGCTGAAGAGTCACATTAAGATGCAACAAGAAAAACGGTGGGTGAAGCTCTCCCAGAGTGATGTGCAGAGAACCTTTGCTGCAGAGCCCTTCTCCAGGACATGCTAGCAAAGACTGAACAGCCCTGGGCTCCGGTAATCTTCATCCAGCTTGAAAGGAGGCCGTGCGGCCAGAGTCCAGAGAGATCTTCAGGCCCAGAGTATCCGTGAGTCCTAGAGCATGTCAAGTGCTGTCATACCACAAAAAACAGAGCCAGAAAACTGTTTGGTTTCAGGGCCTTTGACCCTGCCGTGGCTCTAATGAGATGTCACAAACGTTACGTGTAAGATGCGGCAAGGACGTAGATGGTTACTGATGTGCTGCGAAAGCCTTTTGTTTGTGCGTTCCGGCGCGCAGCTCAGCAGCGGCTGTCTCGCTGGGCAGCAGGACGGCACGCGGGGGTGCCCAGCATAGGTACTGACCTCGCTCTCAGGACACCGACTTACATAATCCGGCAGCACGGCGCGCCACGGCCGGTGTGGGCCTTTAACCGCCGCTCCACCCAAAGTGCCCTGCGTCGCTGAAAATGTCACAGTACGGCGCGCCACGGCCGGTGTGGGCCTTTAACCGCCGCTCCACCCAAAGTGCCCTGCGTCGCTGAAAATGTCACAGTTCGGCGCGCAGTGAATTGATTCTTTTACTAGGTCAGGCCTGGTAACAGGCGTTGATTTAAGCAGCTTACTGCAACAGATGACTAAACGCTGCTCCTGAACGGCAGCTCTGTGTGATCAGACAGAGGCTGGATTCTGCTCCTGGTGACACATCCCCAGGGACACAGCCGTGCTGGGAGTGTGGCGGGGCGGGAAGATTGGCCTCTGCTATTTAGCAGCATTTTCAGGGAACACCAAATGTTGTTTACTTCCTAATCTTCCTACCGAATATAAAGGATTGCTGCTCTGGGCTTTTTCAGAGAGATAACGCGAGTGACTCACTTGAGTTGTATATTGACCTCAGGCACTGTAAAGATATATTTTTACAGTGCTTTTAAAAACAATTAATGCAGATTTCTGTACTTCTGAAGATGCCTAGAGTGCACTTAGAGATTTTAATGAGATGTTAAACCACACGGATCTGGCCAAGCCCCATGTTGTTATTAGTCAACACCTCCCTAAGCATCGGTCATACCACCTTCCAGGCTGCATTCTCTGCGCTAAAGCAGCTTCTCAATTCATATTTAGTGTCTTCCTTTATGTACGTACAACAGCTCTGTAAGAGCCGTATTAATTATAACCAGTGACAAATCCATATTAAAACTTAAGTTCAGACATGGCGGTAGGCTCTTTGGCCAGCTCTTATCTCTAAACCCTGTGCTGAAACCAGATCTACATTCCCACAAAGTCTTAAAAGTGTTTAGTTATGGGCCTGGATTCAGCAGGTCTGGTTTTGGCTTGTGTATAATTTTAATAACTACCCACCACTATATTTGCATTCTTTTTTTCTGTTTTGCCAGTCTGAATACCAGATGCTTTGAGGCTGAGATTTTGCTAGGCAGGGAAACCACTTGCCCATGTTACCTACATCCATTATCCACTGAATAAGATACCTGATCACGGCTCCCACTTTCTAGAAGTGACTTTTCAAGACAAACTTCCTCAGGTTCTGTTCTTCCCCACAAACCATCTATATCTTCATCCTGTAAGTTTCCACAAACCCCACTATACCCAGCTAAGTTCACCCACCGCACACCCACGGGCCTCGTATTCCCTGCCCTCGTTGCCTTTCAGCTCTTTCAGATTCACTAGGTCACAGCAGATCAAAATGCAGGAATCTCTCTCCTACACGTCCCACCTTCAGGGGCCCACTGGCACTTCCATGTCACCAGGTTGACCTCACACCCCGCACAAAGTGAACCTATTTATGTGGTTACCCGGCAAAGTTACCATCTGTATTGCAAACACAAGCATGAAGAAGACACAGCCCAGGAACGGAAGGAGTCAGTCCCACTGAAAACACAGTCCACAGCTCCTTTTTACCTGAAGGACAAAGTTACAACTGCCTACCACGTAGTCAGTTTTGAACTGCAGCCCTGTGAGGGAGTGATGGACAGATTCAATGAACAAAGGGCCTGAGGGGATGTGACAGGAAGGGACCACAAAATTAACAAAATGGGGCGCAACTGAGATCACCACCACTATTTTGCATATGAGTAAGGAAGTGCCTTCTGGGCACCATTATGGAGAAATCCCCAAAACCCCTTCTGGGAAACCAGCATGCTGGGGGCCTCTCTGAAGTGCCTGTACATTAACGCACACACCGTGAGGAGTAAGCATGATGAGTGAGAGATGTGTGTGCAGCTGCAGGGCTACAGCCTCACTGGCATCACAGAGACATGGTGGGACAGTTCCCATGACTGGAGTGTTGTAACAGAGAGATACAGGCTCCTTAGCAAGGACAGGCTGGGAAGACAAGGAGCAGGCTGTCCTTTCTGTGAGAGCGCCGCTGGTGTGCATGGAGCTCTGTCTGAGGATTGACGAGGAGCCAACTGAGAACTTATGGGTAAGGATTAAAGAGAAGATAGTAGGGATGACATTGTAGTGGACGTCTGCTATAGGCCACCTGACCAGGAAGAACAAATGGATGATGCCCTCTACAGATAAAAAGGAGCATCCTCACATTCACAAGCCCTGGTCCTCATGGAAGCCTTCAACCACCTGATATCTGCTGGAGGGACAACAGACCAGGGCATGGACAATCCAGGAGGTCCCTGGAGTTGATGAATGACAACTTCCTCATCTGAGTGACAGAGGAGCCAGTGAGGACTGATGCTCTGCTGGACCTCATACTGACCAACAACAAGGGACTTGTTGGGGAACTGAAGGTCAAAGGAATCCTTGGTTGCAGTGACCATGAGGTGGTGGAGCTCAGAATCTTGATGGACGGGAGCAGAGCAAAAGGCAAGCTCACAACCCTAGACTTCAGGAGAATGGACTTTGGCAATTTCAAAGATCTGCTCCAAAGAGTCCCATAGGATAAGGGCCTGGAGAAAAGAAGGACCTGGAGGAAAGAAGGATCGAAGAAAGCTAGTTAATGTGCAAGTATAACTTCCTCTAAGCTCAAGAGTAGTCCAACCTAATGAGTTGGAAGTCAGGCAAAAAAGCCAGGAGACCTGGCATTCAGTACTTCGGCTTGACAAATTCAAAACATAACCCCATACTGGTTACTACGAAGAAAATTAAGTCTGTCCCAGTCAAAACCAGTAAACAAGGGATGGCAAAGACAAGAAGGGTTCTATAAGTACATAGGTGACAAAAGGAAGAACAGGAAAAATGTGAGCCTACTGCTGAGTGAGATGGAAAACCTGGTTACACCTGAGATGGAAAAGGCTGAAGTACTGAATGCCTTCGCTGCCTCAGTTTTCACTAGCAAGCCCAGCCTCCAGGAATCCATCCAGAACATCAGGAAACTCTTTTTTTGAGGGTGACTGAGCACTGGCACAGGTTGCCCAGAGAGATTGTGGGGTCTTCGTCCTTGGAGACATTGAAAAGCCATCTAGACATGGTCCTGAGCAACTGGCTCTAGACGACTCTGCTTGAGCAAGGGGTTTGGACCAGGTGACCTCCAGAGGTCCTTCCAACCTCAACCATTCTGTGATTATGTAATGACTATTAGCTGATTAGTAAGTGATAAGGGAGCAGAAAACGGAAGGGATGGGAACACGTAATTTCTTTGTTCCTTCTTCCTTATAGTCAGTCAAAAGCTGGAAAAAGAATATTGATTCCCTTCCTTACTACTATGAAAATTTGGGAAGAAGCCCCCCCCCATCAGTGCATGCAGGTCTGTGCAATCTCAATTCAGCATGAAAAAAACCCAATGCCTGAAACACTAAGAAATTATCATCTGGTGGATCTCTTAATAATCTTCCAATCAAGACAGAAATGTTTTCCAGAAACTCAAGAATTCTGCTTAGTCAGATGCATATCACTCACCTCAAATACAAGCAAAATCAGTTACAATTAAATAGCATATGATGAATCTTTTCATTTGGATAGGCTGGTCCAGTTTAAGCCTAGACTATACTAATGTGAGAATCTGGAAAGGAAGGAAAGCCAAACCAGTTTCCCTCTACTGAAAACACAGAGAGGGAAGTCTTTAAAGCAAGTTAGCACACGTTTTACTGTCTTTTGGTTGGTTGGTTAGGGTTTTTCTCATTTTGTTTGGGGTTTTGGTTTTTGTTTTTAAAGCATAATGGTACTTTAATGGCTTATCTGCAAACATTTCCACTTTTCCTTGGGTAAGTGCACTGAGGAAAGCTTGACCCTCCACAACAACGGAAATGTGCTCAGGCAGTTCTTTACAGGTATGCCTTTCCACTTCCATGCAATCACGGAGGAAAAATGTTAATTCTGAGAGTGGCAATAAAGACTGGGAATTCAATAGCATTCTAATACTCAACTTAAATGTGTGTTTGTTATTCTTCTGATCAGTGCATTACAGGAATAAAAACAAAATACGACTGTGATTGCACAGATTTAAGCATGAACTACAAGAGGTGGTAAATCATGGTGTTCTCAAGATTTTACATAAAATCCACTGAATTAATTGAATCTCCTTAGATTCCAGTACGCTTTGGCTAAGTCCCTTAATGATACTAAAATCCATCTGTTATTAAACATCATGTTTAATAAAATAGTATGCAAATGCTGTGATTTGTGAATATCATTATGCAAAAGTTCAGGCCCAGTCATGCTCCTCTTGAAGTCTGCAACAAAATTTCTGTCGACATCAATAAGAATAGGTCTGGGATATCCATTTTTAATTGCACTGTATACAAGTATTGACAGAAGAATACGATACAGTAGTCACAAAATCAAAGAGGCTTCTATGAAACCTACAAAGAAGAGCAGCACAGAATCAATGAAGTAAAAGCAGTATTTCAAAAAAATAATAGGACTTGGCAGTTTTGGAAAACAGTACTCAAGAAAGACAAATGAATTGGCACAGTTTAACAACCTAATTTCTAAGTGCACTTTATAATAATTCTCCTTACAAGCTGCTGTTTTCTCAGATGATGACAAAAAGCCTCATTAGAACATCACTGTTTTATAGTGACAGGTTTTATTGCATTGCCAGCTGTGAATCTAAAAAAAAAAAAAAAGACATTCCCCAAAAAAAATCTCATATAAACATTCCTAAAAACCCTGTTTTCTTTAGATATCATCAAAAATAGCAACATAGCACTTCCATATGTTTGTGAATACTCACAAGTCTATTTTTAAAAAAAATAGAAGTTAAAGAAAAGTGATTTTTGTCTTAGCTTCAAAAATACTGTAAAGAAACATTTAAGAACAAGATATTTCAATGATCAGAGAGATATGTACAATGTCATAGACTTGAATCCAATCCCGCAAATACATGTTCATGAATGCAGACTTAAGAACCTGTTGATCCTGAGTAAGCGTAATTAAAGACTGGCAGGATCAGGCTCTTAGCTTCACCTATTACAAGCTTTTCCACAACCTGTCCTAGGCTAAAAAGTATAGATACAGTATATACTCTGTATACTGATTTATACAAAAGGTCTTTTACAGCTCTAACCCTGTTATTGCTAGGCTAAAAAGGAACATTTGGAACAAATTACGTGAATCATAAAGGATAAAATTGTGACGCAGCTTCTGACGACTGAATTTCCACTTGAGCCATTTTAAATTGAGTACACTGTAGCCATTTGCGGAGCACAGATGAGCTATTGTTCATTTGTCCTGACCCCTGTAACATCCTTAGGCTGTGATGGTTGACATTGCTCTGGATGGCTTGGAGGCGTAGCTGGAGCCCAGCAGATAAATGCTGTTGAAATAATGCAAAACATTCTGTTTCTTTCCTTTAATACATACATTAATACAGCACTGTGAAAGGTACTGGTTGTTGGCCAGGGAAAGTTCCTCCCCTGCCCCAATGTCACATTTCTTTCTTCCGCATCCTGCACTGTAGTGTTACCATGAAAGACAAATGTGCTCACAGAAACAACTCCATACAGAGACCAACTCCAGCGCTTTTACTCGTCACCAAAATTCTCCTGACTGGTGAACCACATTGATCCACCTTGCTCTCCCTTACAAACAGGGCCAGCTGGCACAGCTTTACCCAAGCAAACAGGCCCACAATATCTGCCATATAACCAAAATCCTTCTCCTCAGTCAAGAGTCCCAATCCTGAGTTGTCAGGGAACTCTCAAGCCTAAGACATCAAGAAAACCACAGCGCAGGGAACAACCAATCCCAGTAAACAGGGAGGAAAGGCCCTGCCACAGAACTTGGTTAGAAGAAAGTGTTTCAGAAGGGAAAGGGAGAGCAGTACTGATGACAGGACAAGTATCTTAGCCGATGATGCCCTGCGTATGTTTACATCTGAGACCTTCAGTGCTGAGCCATCCAGTGCATCTGGATACACTACAGTGATCTATTTTCAGAGAGCTGGAGACCACATCTAGTGATCTTATTTCCAGAATTTACAGAAATGTCTAACACTAAGAGGGTAAGGTACGAGAAACAACTTACCTTTAGATTTGACTGTATCATTGGCAACCACATTGGTATCAGCTGTAAGAAGAGAGGGATATTTTGTTATACAAGTGACTCTAAACATGCTCCAGTTACGGTGAGACAGAAGGTATACCTAATGCATTTAGCTGAATGGACATAGCCTGAACCACAAGTCTGAAAATGTGGTTATGTTTACATGATGCATATGTTTTGGGGCAGGTAACTCTCAGAGGTAAAGCAGCCAGCTTTCCTTATTTGTAGCTTGATGAACCTACAGTAGTAATTACTGATATCCTGTTTAAGGCAACAATGAGAGTACAGAATAAAAACTTGTTAAAGGAAATAATTTCTTATTTTCCTGGTGAGAGTGTTTCTGTATGTGTGGGTGACCAATACCAGAATAAACACAGTAAACATTCTGCATGGCAAGGTACACACATCAAGAACTAAAAAAACATGCAGCAGAAGTTCCTAATAATAGGCCAGATATTTAAATGGTAACAATCATTTTATAAGCCACTAGTCACATCAGTGCTTTGCTGCAGAATGGGGCCTGTAGGCCTGGGAGCACAGGTAAAAACGCAGTCCAGAACAACAGGGGGAGGTCTGCGAATCTGTCACCCATGATTGGATTGGTATGTATTTCAGTCTCTTGCTCTTCAGAGAACTTTAATTTCTGAGTAACTATAACATGACAAGCTTATGGAAGACAGAGAGGCATTTCTAGCAAAAGTATTCATGTTCTCCAATATTAATTTAACCACGGAGGTTATTGTTCTAAAATGTTCCTCCAAATGGCATTAAAATTTGCAATTTGCCAATTATGCTACCAGGACCTGCAAGTTAAACCTAATCACTATTGACAACATTAGATAAAGTGCTGTTTCCCTTGTACAAGGAATGATAATTGTTTCAATTTCAGTGCTGTTTTGCTGGAGAATCATATGCAGGTCTGTCAGGACTGATTACTTAGTCTACCACATGAAGAACCATATTCAAACCTCAGCATTTACAGATAGATGAATGCCAAAACAGCTGGAATGTAGCCAGATGCAGCAGATGTGCAAGTTCTACACATCCTTCCATGGGCTCTCACACTAATAAAGCGCTTAATAAGATCCCGTGACTGCAAGTCCTGACGTGTTTTTTGGAGAAGAGGGAACAGGTAAGCATACTGAGAAGCAATGCTCTATGCCCCCCTGCCATCAAGAAAATATCGCTGAAACTTCATCCAGCATTAATGAAGTTCCTACGGAGTTAGCCCGTGGTGATAGGGCTGGTGTCAGAAGTATGGCAACCAAGAAGGAAAGCTAGGCAGAAAACTCAGGGTACCTCTCTGCATCTGAACCAATTCACTGGGCATCTTTTATGGTCAGTGGAGAGAATCAGGCACTTCTCTCATCCAGTTCATCCTGTCTGAAAGCAGGTATCTAAAACAGATGAAGGTGAATCATGTCCAAAAATACCTGTTTATCTCCACTGACTATAAAGGGCAGTCACAGAAACTAGCTTATGTTGATATCTATGCTGTAGAGGTCTAAAGTTAGATACAGATCATTGTCCTCCAGCACCACTTCTGTCTTCCAGGGTCTGGACACATTTAGGGAAATGAAACTTTCTGCTGCAGACACAAGCAGATAAATGAGACAAGCAGACATTTTTATTGAAGCACTTGAGTTTTATTGCCTAATGCCCAGCCAGCCTTTTCTTCACAAAGGAAGAATACATACAGCTAGTTAGAGAGCACAGCTGGAAGAACAGACTGCTGTCAATTTTTTTGAGTTTATATTTTCAACAGCATTATGTTGACTCCAATGCAAGTCTTGATGGAAATCAGGCTGGAGAACCAGTTGTTCACTGTGTTTTTCTTCTTCCCCAACTCTGCTGCCTGCCAAGTTCTCTAGAAGTCTACCCAGCAGTTGCTCGAGCTGCCTAAAACCCCTGGGTCTCTGGATAAGATCTTGTGGTTTGCTGAGCTGCTCCCTTCACTACTGTAGGCTCCCAGATTCCTCAGACATATATCTGTTGGTCAGAGAGCTGTGATCAGCAAGGAGCTGGTCTCCATCATCAATGGCTATCCTGAGATGGCTAGTTTCTCTGTTCCTTTGACAAACAAAACCAGGAGGAAAGCTGAACACTTTCATTTCAGCCCTCTCAAAGCAGAATGTTTCCCATTAGAGGAAAATGTAATTAATTTAATATATATGTGGGTATGTATGCATCTGCATGAATGTGTGTGTGTATATATATATACATATATATATCTCACTCCAACTTAGAAAGAAAAATAAATACTTAACAGTTGAAATGTTTTCACAGGAAAGAAACTTTGCTTCCCTCAGCAGATTGGTAAAGATAGTCTAACTTCAGATCCAAACAATATCCTCTGAGAATACAGGGAATGGCTGAAGTACTATAGAAAGCAATTGAAACATGTCTCAAATACTATCAGTGTGAGTTTAATTTAATAGCAAATGCAAACACAGTACCAGGAGGAGGAAACCTCAAAGCATCAACACAAGGAGGAGATGAAGGATTGCTTATCTTGGGTATAAAGAAAGTTCCTCTTTTAGTGAAGGAGAGCTGAATTGTTTACATCTTCTCTTTCTCTCTTGTTTTAGGACAGAAAATGGCCACCTAAGATAGGGATCCCATAAACTGCCTGGCATCATGTAACATGCACCACATTCTCATGGTGCGTTCAAAATATGCACGTGTTGAACCACGCAATGGCTTCATTAACAAAGGAAGTTTTTGCAATACCTGATTCCTAAGGTGGAATAAAAGACACTGCAGTAAATGAATGATAAATGGTCCAGATTTATCAGTGCTACTGTACTCAGTTTCAAGAGGAAGTCACTGGGAATTATTAATTTTGCTGAGTGAATCTCCAAGAGTGTTAAGAATGTTCTATTTAAAAAAAAAATAAAAAAAAATCTCACTATGTCCTTTCCTTCAGTGAAAACTAAACCTTGTTTGAAAGGCTTATATGTAAAATAAAAGAAAAAAAAAGCTTTGAAGCAGAAGATAAAAATGTTTCATTATCAAAGGCAGGGCAATAAAAGATTGTCTAGAATAAAACAAGCTACCAAAAAACTGCCCAGTCAACTAATATTCAAAGAACTGTCATCGTTGCAGACTTCTGAAGTGGAAGTTACAAAGTTCAGACCTTCTTCACAGCCACTAAGAAGGGATAGTCTCAAAGTTGAACTTTTTTTTTCATTATAGAGATGCCACTCACTTACTGGTTCCTGTGTGAGTAAGTTTTACACTTCTGCATCTTTGAAGGACTTCAAACATACAGTAAGTCTTTCCTCAAATCATGACACTTACTTTTCAGATCTCCAATATACATTTTTACAATTAGTTACTTCTGAAAAAAATTAGTAGCCTGGGACTACAAATCCTATAAAACTATTATGTATGTATATTGTTCCTGCAGGATATTCACTTTAGGGCTAAGTAAAGGGTCACTCAGATTCTTCTCCTCCATCTTCCATCCACTAAACATGAAAGAAAGTTTAGCACCTTAACTCTGAATTTCACAGGTTTATGAGTTTGATTTTGTAACAATGATATCTTTTTAACCTGATTTAGTATTTTATTGATATATACTCTCAAATATAACCCCCTGAAAGCATTCATTTGAATTGTGACAGGAATTTGGCCCTAAATGGCTCTCTTTTAAAGCCATTCTTCATCCTTGCCAAATTCTGGACATCTGGACTGGCTGAAAAAGAAGCCCATTTGTCTTCCAGGACAGCCATGATCACTTTAACATCCCACAGTGACAGAGTTTCTGTAGTGAATCAAGTTATTACTGACTATAAATCTGTATTTTCACAGTGAGTGTGAATACTTGCATGCCAGTTGACATCAAGACCTTCAATTTTAGCTACTTTATTTTTAATTCCTTCTTGACCATAAAAGACTGGAGTAAAACAACAGTCAGAAGTTTCCTTTATGGCAACAGAAGAAATATATAAACCAACATATTTCAGTTAGATTCAGAGTGTGTTAAACTACTTGTTGATATTTTATGTGAAAACTCACTTCAGAATAATGCAATGTGAAAACATATAAAAAAGGCTAGTAAAATTGATTTATGCTTCTGAGCCTATCCCAGTCCTTTGGGAATCTGGTCTGAAAATGCTGTGGTGACCTACAGGAGACTGACCACTAATTCCCAACAAAAGAATTTTACACGAATGGAGCATGCAGGATCTGATTCTCTAATCAAAAAATACCCTGTTATACATCCCAGGGGAAGAAGATTCACTATCAAATAATATTTGACTAAGTCAGACATGTAGGTATATAATGACAAGGAAACCACTAAGATACGAAGTTTTTGTTATCAGTGTAAAAGAATGTGAGGGTTAGAACAGTGATGTGCTCTGCAAAGGACCTATGATGATTAAAAATTACCAAATGGCTGAAAATTCAGACAGTACTTAGAGCTTCTCAAAGTCAGTGACACCAGTTGAGAGGAATAAGATCATTGCAACAATGGAAGGATGAAGTAGATCAGAAGGTCATTTAAAAAAGAAATAGGAGAACTTGGATTAGAGGTTATGGTCTGGTCTAACTTCTTACCAGGTATTTTATTTTTTGTTACGCTCTACTAGGTTTCATTTCTGCATTAGCATTCAACCTCAGCTTCTTCCACTTTCTGGGTTTTTTGAGTGGGAGGGGAAGCAGAGGACAGTATATTTAGAAATCACAACAGACAGGCAACATCATTAACTAAATATTCATGGTGTTGTATGCCTACCTTTACAAAGATAGTAGAGTTGCATTCCTGTAAAGCCTCCATTAAACTAATCACATGCAGGCACACCATTTCCACCATCTTGGGGGGGGGGCAGGCGGGGAATCAAACATAAAAACAAGTTAGCATCCAGCATAACAGCATTGCAAGCTAAGCCAACAGTCTCTAAAAACCATCTTCCTGTATTTGCTTGGCAGTTATACTGAATCACTAGATGTGCATTTATTAACCACCAAAATACAAGATTAAATATTACATGAGTACATGAGGGATATTTTCTTTCTTTAGTTTTCCCCCAATGCAGCAACACCTATCTGTTAAATATTTCAAAGTATTTGATGTATTTTAATTTGTATCACACATCAAAACAAGTTGCCTTCAGCTTTGTTCTTTTCAGACATCATAAATCCTTTTACATGCCTTCGCTGTGTAGTTCTCATCAATCAATGTGTCAGAAATTGATATTTTTATTTACTGAATCTTTGAAAATTAACATACCCACAAACTCCATCTTTTTTTTTCTTCTATCAAAAGACAATTTATTGTTCTGAACTGGCAGCTAGTCCATAATTCTTCCATTTTGTACCATGAATTATGACAGATGCAAAAATCAGTTATTTGGTAGTAGACAGCATTTTATGTTTTATACTGTGTAAATTCATAGGTACAAGACAAATACCCTGAGCCAGCACTGAGTATTTACAGTGCCTGTCTGAACTATGTGTAAATTCCCCCTGATAATAATAAACTTAGCTTTTATGCAGTGCTTTTCATCTTCAAAGCGCTTTACAAACACTAACTAATTAACCTCAACACCCCTGTGAGACGGACAAGTATTATTATCTACATTCCACAGAGCAATAGCTGAGGCAGAGAGTTTAATAACTTGCACTAAAGCCACATAATGAGACATTTTCAGAATAAGGATTGGAACTTGGGACTTCCAGGGCATATTCTTGTCCTAAGGCTTGACAAGAAGCCTGTGTCTGACCAAACAACCGGCTAGTAAGAAGTGTTATGCACATTTCCCATTCATTCAAATGGAGCTTCATGAACTATGGTTCCCAACAGCGGCTTGCCAACCACAGAGACCGCACTAGATGTCAGAGGCTAAAATGTCATTTAAAGCCAGCATTAGGCAGTCCCTGCCTGATATGGACAAGACACAAGGGAACAGTCACTGGTTCAAAGGCATTCAGCAGCCCATGCAATTAGAAGTGAAAGGGCAAAGGTCCGTACCTGCCTGGGGTGGAAGATGTTTCACATGGGGAAAGGGGTATTACATAAAATAATTTCCATACAGATAGCAGGTCTCCATTTAAAATAAAAAGAAGGAAAAAAACCTCTCAAACAAACAAAGAATGAAAATTACAAGCCTTAAGAGCACCTGATTTAGAGGCCTGGGTCACATATAAAGAATCTTTCTCACTCAAAGCTAATATGTTCTCCAGAGCCAAAGCTACTAGTTACCATCTCTGTTAAAGTTAAAAAGTTTTGACAAGTCACGACAGACTTGTCATGACCTTCTGGGAAGTGGGAAACACAATACATGGCACTCTAGGACATGATCTAGTAGGCATGGTGGTGGTAGGTTGATGGTTGGATTTGATGATCTCGGAGGTCCTTTCCAACCTTAGGGATTCTATGATTCCATGGTCTGGCCCATCAGAAACAAGTTCAATGGGAAGCAAACGTAGCAGCTATGAGGAGGCTGCTGGAACCCCTCTGGGTTCTTATTGTACCAAGCTGCTCCAACAAGCAGTGAGTAGCTGAGATAAACAAATGCTTAAAAGTTATTTCCAAAAAATGGTCTGGATGATTTCTGGTCAGAGTGAACATTTTCCTTTCAAACTTTCTCTCTAGCGATACTTCAAGTCATTCATTACTCAAAAATGTTTCCAGAGATATTTATGTAGCTTATTTTTGATGAGTAACCAATGGGTTATTAGTAGTCAAGTGTCAGCATTTGTTTATTTTTTCACCATCATGTGGTAAAAAATATTCAAATGGATATTCACAGAATTATCCTAAAACACTTAGTTGCTGCTGCAAGGCAGAGTCAGATGAAATACAGATGAAACAACAGGACTGCTGTGAAGAGCAGGAAGATACATGAAATAAAACCTGATGCAGGGAACCCTTAATCCAACAAGAAGTGACTCTAAGCTCTTGATTCTGTTTCAGGCAGATCCTGGCTAGATCCTGTTTCAGGCCTATTGCGAGGTTATACCACTACTGATTAGCTTTCCCTTTAATTTCTCAAAAGCATCAAAGTTGCTTTATGATGTTATTCATAACCCAATGCAGTCCACTGAAATATTAAAACAAAGCCAAACCCTTTGAGTTTAAGCTGTTCTACATGTGAACATAGCACCTGACTCACCACTTTGTTATGTGCCATTAGCTGTAATATGCTAGGTGTCACTCGGCTCCAGAACTCCAGGGCTGTAAGGATTGCTGTAAAGCTAAATTCATTCTGATTCTGGACTGTCGGAGCTACTGCTGTTTGTTCACAATACACTGTCCAGAGCTGAGCAAATATAAACGCATGGAAGAGGGAACACATGTGCAGAACAGATGTCTGTAGAAACAGAAAATAGAGGAAAATTATTATTTCAGTAAGTGTATTGGGATACAGTGCAGAGGCTTTCATCAAAGAACTCTTCTGTCCTGCATCCCACTGTGCAGTCTTGCCCCTCACATTCCTACATTTCCCATCCCACTAGGAACTAGTAAGTCAAGTACACTTCGTAACATCTTCTCCATGTTTAAAAACTGGTTTTATATTTATAGACTAAAACCTGCATTTGCAGACACACACTCCCATGCAATCTTAGTGTATGGCATTAAGGTCAGTCCCTTTAAAGAGAAGGTTAGTTTTGCAGAACAGGTACTGAGGACTAGTTCTGAGATCTTCTTTATGGAAAACTCCACTGCAATCTGTAGAAGGCCTGGGGCCTCTGGCACATATGACTCCATTTCAAAAATGCTGTTGGGATAAGTCACTCAGATTCTGATCACCTGAAAGGAAGGCTATTGTACAAAACACATCATCTTACATCTGTTCTGTTAATCTGCCGTTCATTTCTACCTTGCTGGGACAGAAGTGCTCACAGTCAAGAAAGAAAGTTTTGAAAAGCTTCCAGAGAACTGATTTTGCATACTGAAGCATGGCTCTTTGCTAATACGTGTTATACATCACAGTGTCTGAGCCTCCAGGAGTGCTGGACATCAACTACTTCATTACAAGAAAGATGCTTCTGGTCAGAGATGTTTTCTTAGTTCACAAGTGCAACAGTGATTCATGCTCTGTGGCAGTATGACTGCACGAAACATTGCAATGGTTGCTTGGTAACTGGAGAGAGGTATTTGAAAGAGCAAAAAAAGGCCAAAGAAATGAATGGGAAGAAACAGTGTCTTGGCTGGGTGATGGCAAAGAAAGGAGGATTTTATGTACAAGATAGATGTGTGATCATTCTGCTTCTGTTGCTAATAAAAACCTGGTTGGTGTCAGAGAGTGCTGCTGTATCTGTGTTAAACTACTGTCACAGCTTATTATTTGCAATAACTCTTCTTGTCCAGAGCACCTTGAGAAAACCAATTGTGCCTGAACCATCACTGTTTGTAATTAACTTTTGATCATAACATTATTTATAGGTTATCTAATCCTAATACACAACTAGAACAAATAACCTTCTGGAGATTTGCTGCAGAGACGGTCATTGATAAAGCTTCAATTTGGAATTCAGTTTTTCCTTCCTCACTCCTGTGCTGAGATATTTTGAAATAGTTGAATCTCAAACTCAATTGTAGTAATTTCATCACCAGTTTTCTATGCATGAAGAGGTAACTACGCACGAAAAACTACAGAGATGTCTTTTCCTAGATCCCATGTTTTAATCAGGTTTTACCCCTCCTTTTTTCTTACAAAGAAATAAGTAAGTACAATAATAAGGCCAATATATAACACATTTCCACTTAAAACACAGAATCCCTTACCTTTGATTGCTCTGGAAACCCAATCAGAATAACAATAAGGTGGTCAGCAATTTGTGAACCCGCATCCAGTGGAATAGGCATGCAAGATGATGGAGAATTTGGACAAACAACATTGTGTGTCAGAGACCCCAGAAGTAGCCAGGACAGCAAACGAATGTGTGAGACACATTCTATGAACTCTTTGGGCCTGTCAAAAAAGAGCAGATTTTGCAATGATACTAAGCTTTCTGGTTTTCCCCAAAATATGGAGTCTCCTTACGCACACTAGGCAGACGTAGTCTCAGTGTGTTGGAGGCACAGATCATTGGTACAGGTTATGGGAAGACTCACAGAACTCAGTCGAATTGACATGCCATTAGAACATATTTGGTGGTCTAAGAAACAGTCACTCCACCAGGCTAAAACATTCACAGACTGACTGTTTCCATACACAGTGATTTAAATTTATTTTTTTTATTATTTTTTTTTTACACAGAAATCATCAGATGGGAAGGGTTGCCCAAGTAAAAGTGCTCTTCCCAGGTCCTCTGGACAGCACACAGCTGACAGGGTGATGGCAGGAAATTCCGCATTCTACAGCGAGCTCCCAGGCACCATGCCTTACTTCCCCTGTGTTCTACTTCTCCACTGGTAAAATGGAGTTAGTTTCTCTTTTCCTTAGCGTCTCCTTGGACATTTGAGCTGCATGCTTTTGAGGGCAGGGACAGTGCTTTTTTGTGACACTTCAATATTCGTCCATCCCCTAATGCAATGTCCAGTTGTAAAGCTATGTGTTTATATAATGTGAAAAGGAGTAACACTTTCCTGGTATCACCTGGTCTGTCTGTCCCCTTACTGCTGCCAAGTTCAGATTAAATACTCATTTGAACTTATAGGCACAGGAAAAAAATAATTGTTTTTCGATCAATAAATCACCACTTACTAGACCACTCTCACAATTGTTTTTCATTTCTAATTTGATGTCACTGTCAAGGACTCATAGTGCCAAAGAGGCATTCCATTAATTTTTCTATTTTATTATTTTTTTAATAGACTCTGATGTAATGCTTTTCCTTAAGTACCTGTAGGGTCTTGAAGGAATTCACTACCTTCAACTCAGAACATATAATCCTTTTTTCACATGTAAGAAACTAAAGTGCAAGGAGATAAAAACTCCACATTTCCATATGCTCTACATGAAAGTGCATGCAGACGTATCTACAGGACTGGAGACTAAGCAGCTTAGTCCCCAGAATCCCAGGCAGGTAGTCTGGGACCAAGCTGAGACAAGAATACACCTTTATTCAAATAGTCCCATGGTCTACACTCAAAACATCTCGTTTGTTGCCATTGTAAGACAAGGGACAGATTCTCCATTCTTTTGAAGATAAAACACTGCAGATTAGAAAAGGGATAAAAAACATGACTTGAAGAGCAGGATTTCTCTCGTCTAACAGATTAAGTTAGTATTTTTATCATCATATCAATAGGTTTACACTTACAATTCTCACTCATTTGTACTCCATAATTTCAAAGGACATTTCCCGTTGTATTCTCTACAATTCCCAACATAATTTCTATAATTCTAGGACTGATTGAACACTTGGGTGCTTTTCACTGTCTGTATCTAGACTGAGAATCAAGTTAGTTTCCAGGGAAACTCCAGTCAAGCCAAGAGAGTTACCTTCACTGTCCCTTTGGCATGTCCTTTAAATACTGCATTGATGAACTCCTCAGTTAAGGACCAGGGAGCTGATGACCAGCTGTTTCAATGTCCCACAGCCACCATTCCCTACTGTGTATCTTATCTATGGAAATTTGCAATAAACAAAATTTTGGAAGATTTCTAACTCAGTTCAGTATTTCTTTTTGTGGAAAAGCATTCTCACCCTTGTTGCATTGCAGAAGGAGGATGGTAAAGCCAAGGTAAATATCGGATCACAGCTTTGTTGTCCCTGTGGTTTCCCCGTGTGATTTCCATAGCAGCAATTTGAGCTAAACCAACTTTCAGATGTCCACCAAACGTGTCTTCATGCAGTGGCTGAGAACAAGTCTTCATGTGACTCTGCAAGGCAAAGATCTGATTTGCTACCCGAAAAGAGTACTGCACTTGAACTGAGTTCTTCTAAGCAACAGTGTGTTCTATTTCATTTCCCTTCCATTTCTTTCTCAGGGTCTCTTAACTATGTCTACAAAACTACAGGACAAAACTCAGATTTTGAAAAATTCTCCAGTCCTCACATTAGTAATTTACGATGCAGATCTTTCCACAGAGGGTCACATTTTTAAGAGCCCCCACAAAATATGAATTGTGCAAAGTGTATAGGCACCTTTTGTATCAGCAAACTCAACAGCTGATGAATATAAACTAATGATTGCACATTCAGACAGCTTAAGTGAAGATGAAAGAATCCAACCATTTAACATTATAGCACCTGGGCAGGAAATGCCTTCCCTGTGCAACATTCCATTTACATGTACAGAAATAAGCTGTCACTCATTCACTGGCACTATGACTCTGGTGCAAAATTAAATACCTTTAAGCTCTGTAAATAAAAGGGCTAAACCCTTTACCAAGAAACACGCAAATATTTATGCCTGGAAAGATAATTTCTTATCCTGCTTTGTCAGCTCTAAGGAGTTTTTCCACTGGTTCTTCTTGAGATACTTCTGTATTTCTAATTAAGCTAACTTTGCGTTACCTTCTGTTACTTGACTAACAGAACACATGCTGAGTGCATTTGCTTGCTTAAAGGAGAGCCATATGCTGTGCACAAGAAAATCCAGGTCATCAGTTATTAAATTATTATAACAGGATAAAAATCAGCGGACCAATAATATTTTATAACAGATAAGTATCTGACCCAAGCAAACTTACACTCTGAAAAATCACTTGGGAGAAAAAAAAAAAATAATGTACCAGCATGAGTATCTAATTATTTCTTTATGTAGCCAGCTAAAAAGGATAGACAGCTATGCAGGCGGATACATTATACTTCTTCAAAAAATGGTAGAATTTTCTAAATAAAACCTTGCTGAGATTTACGAATTAAAATCTTATCCCAAAAGGAAAAAAGATAGTAAACTACACAGAAATAATAAACTGGAATATGATTATCTTGAGAATCAGCATTTATACCTTTTTCTAAAATGCAGTAGTTGTTAACAGGCAGGACTAAAAATAATTAACCTCTTTCAAAGAAACTATTCTCAGACACACAAAATAAGACATTGGAAATTAATAAACAACTTTATTTCTGTTCATTAAATTTCTATAGGGAGCAGAAATTTCAAAATATGAAAACCAAGATTAAACTTTTGCTATTGGGAGTGTTACTGGCCATGTAAGTCATATAGTATTCCTTGTGTTAGTTTGGTAGTCCAGGTGCTGTTGATAATACATATTCATAGTAAGAAATTGTACAACTGGATAATCTTAGGACTCACTTCTTAGGAACACCTCTGTTAATAAACACCAAGCAACATAAAGTAAATATATGAAATGAGTTTACAAGAATTTGAATCTAGATGTTGTGAATTTGTTTAAAGATCTGACCATGTGTAAACTAAGAAACGCTTGGGAAATATTTTCCCAACTATGCTGGAACCACAGAATAATTTTATCTGGTCTGGTTAAATAAGAACTCCCTTTTCATTTTCCAAAAACAGCCATTTTCTGTATTCTTTACAACTCATTATTTTATGGTCATATTTGACTCTCCTATTACATTAATCTTATTCTCAAGATTCCTGCATTACATGGCTAAACAAAAATAACATGAAATTTTAGACCATTTGGTTCTGATTTAGCTGTAAATGGCCAGACTGCACATTTGAGAACCTTCTTGTCTGATTTCAAAACATAGAAGTGAAGAACTGGGTAAAGTTTTAGTTTATGCCCTACCTACACCCATGTATAAAAATGTAATAAATAAATAGTCCTACTGAGCATAAGAAATTGTCACCTTATCAGGCTTAAGCATTGTAAGAGCATTTCTAAAAATCAAACTGCAGTTCAAGGGAGAAGGGGCAGAAGGAAAAAGTGAAAATGGCAGAGCTTTCTACAGAAACATTTTACACAAGGAAGAGGACACTTGCAAGTAGTTATAAATAAATTTTCCCCATTCCTGGCTTCAGAGAAGTTCGTGTTTTTCTGTGGAACTGGCAAACCAGATGCACCACTTCTTCATTTATGATTCATTTGCCTACCTATTCTAAAAGCAGTTCTGAACTGTAAGAGAAATGGGTGAATAAAGGATAGAGTGGGAAGGCAATGCAATCCAGCTGAAAATGATTAATTACTTTGTGCTTTGAAGTAAAGTTCTACTCCAGCACAAAAGGCTGCTTCCCTTATTAGAGTACTTTTTAAAACTCAATGGGATTCAATGCATATGGCCAACAGGATAAGAACAAAAGGGCTATTTTGTCCAGTAAACCAAGGTTACTGCAAGTTTCAAGAGACATGAATTTCAGTTTAGTTGGAACTCTTCTTCCTTTGTGGTAAGTATTACTAACTTGCAAAAAGGTATTCCCTGTGCGGCACGAGGTGGGGTGGAGAGGCCAGGGGAATAGTGAGCAAGTGAGTGTGCAAGAAACTAGTAGGGTAGAAATTCTCATCTCATTGCTTCAAAAATAAACTTCAGTATCAAAATTGACTACAGGTTATCATTTATTCTGTCTTGCCTGCCACAGAATGCTTGCATGAAGTTGTGGTATGAAACACTCCAGTAGATTTCCAGTAACCTTCAGGAGAGGAGTGGTGCAGTAGTAGAGTGACCCTTTCAGGGAAAGACTATACTGATTTATCAGGAAAACAGGCCATCAACAACCTATATTAGCTGATGCACTCTGTGTTATACAAGCACAGTGGTTCTTGAGGTTAGAAACAAATCCAAGAGCTTAGTCAAAGAACTTCCCCAGAAGACCACACATGCCAAAGCCCAGGCGTGTGAGCAAGGGCAATATGATTCATAGCTAGAACTGGACAGCACTGTTTTTCTGTATCCATCAGCTGAGCTTTAGATTATATAAAAGCAGCTTGGCAGCAACTGTGCCCAGGAATGAAATGACCTCTTTCAGTTGACAAACTTCCCTTTGGATCACTGAGTTGCTAGTGTACAAGGACTAGAACTCTACTGCCACATTTCAGAACTAGCTGCATCTTTGACAGCACAGACCCTCCTCCACATCTGTAATGGTCCCTCTGCTGCACTCCCACATCATTCATTTGTCTTGCCCGCTTTGCAGAAGTTAGAAGCATCAAAGCCTAGTCACACCTCTGCCTCCATTTTATGTGCAGAAGGAAATCCACCCATGTGCAGGGTACCAGTATGTAGCTTTGTCCTGCTTTCAGCTGAGGTGGAGTTAATTTTCTTTCAAGCAGCTGGTTTAGCACTGTTTTTTGGATTTAGGATGAGAATAATGTTGATATCACACTGATGTTTTCAGTTGTGCCAAGCAGTAAAGGACCCTTCAGCTCCTCATACTGGTTGGCCAAAAAGAAGGTGGCGGGTGCCCAAGAAGCTGGGAGGGGACATGGCCAGGACAGCTGACCCAAACTGGCAAAGGTATATTCCATACCATATGATGTCATGCTCAGTATATAAATAGGGGGTGGGCCAGGAGGCGGTTTGGCTTAAGAACTAGCTGAGCACTGCTTTCAGGTGGTGAGAATGGCATATTGTTTTTGTTCTCTACATTCTTCTTATTCTTATCTTCCTTTTCTGTTCTATTAAACTGTTTTTATCCCAACCCACAAGTTTTACTTCTTTTTTTCTTTTTTTTTTTTTTTCCTTCTTTTCAATTCTCTCCCCCATCCCCCTGGGTGGGTGATGAGCAAACGGCTGTGTGGTTGCTTTAGCTGCCTGCCAGGTTAAACCACGACAAGCTCAAAAGATTGCGCTCTAACTTTGCCTGGCGCCAAGAAGGGACAGATGGTTCCACTCTAAGACAGGTGTTTTCCCTCTACAAAAAGGAGGATTTTAACCACTAAAGTTTCACCTCCAGCTCAGTGCTCACTTAGTACTCAACTTCAGATGGTACAATAAAACTACCTAATGGGATATTATGCTAAATAGAATAAATATTGTCACCTCCACAGCATTATGATTATTAGTGATATATTAGCTGAAATATTACATTCTTTCTTTAAGATAGTAACAATAGATGCTACTTTGCTAGCAATTGGAACAGCTACATTTCTATTATTTCCTATTACACAGCAGCAATGTTCCTTAGCCTAGTTCTTTTGTAAAACATCTTAAAGAATTTCCATTCTGTAGCAAATTTAATAGACACCGGCTTCCAGCTTGAAACAGAAATTCCAGGTTTTGACCAGCTAATTATTACTAAAATGTTTTCATGAAATTAGTTCCTAAATTAAATATTGTATGTTGACAGAAGTTTTTTCCTATCACTCCTCTTACAATTTGGCATCAAACTAATGTACAGGAACGGAAAAGCAGTTTGGACTACAGAGGTAAGAATTACCCCCAACAGAATATAACCTGATAGTGGAAATAACAGCATCCATAAGAAAAAAAGACACCTCCTTTTTTTTTTTCTTTTAGGTCTCTTACTGCATTTTAATAACCTCTGAACTTCTAATGAATTTAAATGTCTGTTTGTGTATGTAAGAGACACAGGATTCCTCCAGAAGAGTGTAGTTAGTTGTACAGGCAAGGAGTTTTATGTTTCCATGAGTTATATTATACATGACTACTTCTCAACTGTGATTTTGGTACGACATTAGCTTATCGTCAAAAATTCAGAAAAACTTACCATTAGCTTATCACCAATATTTCAGAAAAATCAAGCCTGTTTTTTTATTGTGTGCTCACTATGTTTGAATCAGCCTCCATTTCAACACTGCATAAGCTACTTTTTACTGATCCCCCAGAAGAGTCTCATCTATAACATATAACTAGCATTTTTTTATAAAGAAAGGATAAAAAAATAAACCCTGTCACACCCTCAAAGACTTCCAACCATTTCTCCCAGGCAGATTCATTACAGAAAACATATTTTCATTAAAAAAGCACGTACACTTTAGATCAATGTACGCCCAGAACCAACCTTTAATTTGGTTAAGGTATGCATATCTGCAATGAAATCCAGCACTTCCCCAACATATTGCCTCATGCATTCCATTGCTGCTGTTCCGCACTAGAAGATAAAAGAAATAAGTTTAAGTACCAGGTTTTGAATATGTTAATGTTTTTGTCTTTGTTCCTTATTCACCAGAATACAATTTGTCTCTCTCAAATTCTTCATGTTACTTTTTAGTTGAATTACTTTAATTAGGAGTAGGTAATTCTTTGATGTTCTTCTCACTGTAATACGCCCTCTTATCTGATGATCGTATAAAAAGACAGCCCAGTCACCATAGCTTCTTCATGTATCATAAAATACTCTTATCTATGACAGCAATAAAAGATTAACTGATTAAACTTTCAAGAATATCCTTGTCATGTCATCCTGAAATTTACCGTGGTCCAGAATCAAAGTCTGAAAAAGTCGATGAGAGTTTAACAACTCGGTTCTTCAAGCAACTGAGCACTTCTGCAAGTGGAACCAATCAGCCACAATCCCAGAAAACAAGATTCAGTCACAGGCACAGATGCCCTTATGTTCACATGAATCATGATGGTAAAAACAGTTTAAATGACTGGCTTCAGCTACTTTATGTGTAAACATCACTAAAATAATGATCACTGAAATTTGTGTCACTTTTTTTTTCTTTTTTTTAAACTAACAAATGTTTCTGAGATATTCCTGAAGCCTGAAGCAAAATCTTCAAAATAAAGCATTCTAATGGTACTTAAGTTAGCTGCTATTCTCAAAAGGGGAGGCAAGGACTACATGGGATAAACAAAATCCTTCATAAACTGCTTCAGTTTGAACCATAAAGGCATAAGCATTGTGAAGAGATCTGTGCCAGAGCAAGAACTACCACAAAGGAAAAACAAAAAGACTCAATGTGGTGCTTGTTGTATTCCCACAGTACACATTTTCATAACAGTTTTCCTAGAATATGGTGAGAAATGTATTAGTCTTTGGCTAATACAAGATGTGCTCAAGGTACACGAAGCAGTCAACGGAACAAAGCTGTCAGATTAAATAAAGGGTTTGAACAGACCAGAGACCCTGGAGAGAAGCTTTCAGCAGGTGATAAAACTGACCCACTAGGTATCATATAAACTTCTGTTTACTTGTTAATAGTCTGAAGCCAAGATAACTCTAGCTGAATTCAAGCGGAACTATGAATGCCTCATTCTTAGGGGCCAAGTAAAAGCAACACTTAACTTTTGAGGCTAAATGATGAAATTATCAAATTAAATATCTTCGTGAAGTCGCCAAGAACAACTGTATCCAAAGTCATAGGCTCAGGGCAAAACATAGCCATAAAGTTTACAGGGGAAAACTACTCTTTTTTGACCTCGACTTAATTACATGCACTTTGAAGCACAGAAGCTGATTACCCTATCTGAGTATACAAATGAACCAGATTTAGTTGTGATCACAAAATTATTAAGCCATAATTGAGTTTTAGTGAAAAACTGCTAGCATTCTATTTTTAAGCAACTGACCTGGGCACTTCTCATTTTTGTATGTTAATATCAATCTGCACGGTGTTGAACTCTCCCACCTTCCAGCTTTTCAAACGCTATGCCTGTCAGTTCCCTTGACAGCATAATGAACAATAAAACAAGGTCACTGGCAGCCCTTGTCAGCATATCCCTCATCCAGTTCGTGTGGACTACGGATTCCACATGGGTTCTAAAATATTGAATAATAGAATTACAAAAGATACTATACTCAGACCTCCGAAAATAATGTTCTATTGCAAAAGACTTCTCTCCAACCATCTATTCTGTTTCATTCAAGCAGCAGGCAGCCTGATTCTCTAGGATTTCTTCTGAAATTATCGCTTTCCTATCTCGCCTTGTAACACCAACATTAGTTGATCTATTTAAAGCAAGCATAAATTAAAATACTCTTTTGGGAGGAAAGATGTTATTAAAGATTTGCTTAAAAAAAAAGAATAAAGAAAACCCCACACACTTCAGACGATCAATGGGAAAGATCCTATTAGGTCACCCCTAAGCTGACAGACACATAGGGAAAAGAGTTTTCCTCAGCTTGCGAAGCAGACCTGGGCTGACCCTCATCCATCTCCTTGGGTATTCAGTCACATGTGTCATGGAACAAGTCTAGACCTCCAATTGTGCTACTGCTTCGCGTATTTGCCAGGCCCACATCCAGCGTCTAGGCAATTATGAGTACTGGTAATTTAGGTACACTCATCAGCAGAATATAAATTAATGTCTTACACATTACCAGAAAAATATCATTAACTCCCTTCTTTAACCAGATAATCTTTTCTGAGAATGGAGACAATGGCTTGTAGCTTTCTTCCCTGCTACCATTTTTTGAGGCATTCAGCTGGTCTATTCCCCGCATGCTGTCTTCTTGAGCGCAGGCTCCAGCTAAAGTCAGTTACATGAGTAAAGATTATCAGTGAAAGTAAGAGAAACAACATCAAGTTCAGAACTTTAACAAAAAGGAAGAAGCATTGGAACCTCTGCCTGCAATACACCTTGCCAACGAGAAGAGAAATGGAAAGAACATTAAAATGAAGCAAAACAAGCTGAACAAGATAAATTTTTTAAAAACTAAGAGATGGAGTTTGATTCAGTACTTACTCCAGGCATAGAGGCAATCATCTGTTTATGCAAGATTGTTGACTCAGCTAGTTTTGTTCCAGCATCTGCACAAACAAACTAAGAAATTAAAGACAAGTTATTTTTAAATTATTTTTTGAGGAACCTGAAGACACTAATAAGTTATTCATGACTTTATTAAAATCAGTTCAGATCTCTTCTTGCTTTTATTCATGGTAATTTGCCTTTAGAGCTCTCTTTCTTTACAAACAACCTAGTTAACGCTCCATTATAAATGAGCTAATTTTAATTGAAAAAAAAATCTGACTTTAATGTGCTTAATTAACACATATATGCTGCAAAGGAGCAATTTGAAGAATATTATATATCAGATTTTCTTTATGAGCAAAAATATATCTCTGCTGTACCTTGCATATATCAATTGTTCCTCTTTCATTATAGAGTAAATCATGATAGAGGATGATAAGGCAGCATGCCATGTTCTTCACTGTGATATTAAAACACTTTCACTGAAGTTCTACAAAGGTGAATTATACGAACAATTTTGAAGTTGAGAACATACTGGTATGATGTGGTGTAACTTCTGCATAATATATGTCACAATACTAAAAAAAATACAAACTGGTTCTGAGAGAAGGTCACTATCATTCTGTTACGGTAGAATCTCTCTAATTGCCTTTCTTATGCTTTTATTTTCCTTGCCTTTTTTTTTCCTTTTTATTTCCACATCCCTTGACCCAAAATCTCTGATGATGACATCATTCACACATTAGACCTGCTAATACTGTTATTTAATCATTATAAGCTTCAATATTGCATTGGACACCCTGCAGATGATTTGCTTGTTCCTAAAACTTGTTGTCCTAATAACACTGTATTTGCAGTTGAGCAATTTCCGTCCATAGTGATGCAATGCAACTGTCAAAGAAAGTCATTGACTTTCCAAATATCCTTTACAGACCTAGAATTTACTCTTACCCTTCCACGATCTTTACCTTTCAATGACAGATTTCATGTAAACTCAGACTGCCTACCCTGACTTGGAAACTACTCAGCCCATGTCTTGACAAAGAGCCTGTTCTTCAAGACAAACACCAGAAAGACATACCTGAGTTCAGATTAATAATCTAATTAGGTATACTCAGACATAGGCTTGGCTCCAGTTGACTCTTCTTCTGGTTAAAATTTATTTTAAACCAGTATAAGCCACATGGAAGGAATCTAATTCATATTTCAATTGAGAAAGAGCCTGGTGCTCTTCTGTACCACAGCTCCAATGGGAAGCAAAAGAAAGCCTTAGAGTTATGGGCTGTATCAATCCAGTAAAGACAGCTGAGTCTTAGTTAAAACAGCAACCATGACTCTCCACTTCTCTTTTAAAAGAAGGACCACTAACGTACTTAGGCAAATAGATGACAGCTGACACTAGGTCTGCTGGACAAGAGAGATGTTGTTTTCCTCCATGAAGGATTTCTCAGTCAGCGATTTGTGTGTAGATTATGGTTCCCTTGTACAACATTAGTTGTAAAAAGGGACCATAATTCCCTGAAGAACCTGACTGAGTATATTTAGCATCCAACAGTGAGTTCAGGGCACTGCTACAGACATGGTACAGCACTCACCATTTAAGTCAACAAAAACCTTTGCCAAAAACAATCATCATTTATTTCACACAACATTTTCTTTTAAAAATAATAAGAAGTAGCAGCGAAAGCAACCTCCACTGGCCTCCTGTAAGCTCTCTACATCTTTTGCATACAGCAGTTTGGGTTAAATAACAGATATTAATTTATATGTGAAAAACAGTTGACAAACTCCATTCCATCTCCTTGGTTAGCTTATCTTTCTCATCACCAGATTGTCAGTTCCAAGGATCCTTCCTAAAATTGCAATACAGTCAAAAGAAGATGAGGAAACCAAACTCAAGATGAAAAATGCATTACATTTCCAATCCAATTCACTATCATTTATGTTGTCTCCCTCTACAAGTGCTATAATACATTAAGATGCCACTGGCAAGAGATTTAATGTCAGCCATATGTAAAGAAAGAAGGAAAGAAAAATACCCCCACACTGCAAAAAAGATGAGAAATGGGCAAATAATCACCGTGCCTCTTACTAGCATTGTCTGCTGAGTCACAGCTGCAGAAAGGGGGCCTACAGGAAAGACAGAGAGGGACTGTTTACCAGGGAGTGTAGTGATAGGACAAGAGGTAATGGGTTTAAAATAAAAGAGGGGAGATTTAGATTAGATATGTCCTGGGCTTGGCTAGAATAGAGTTAAATTTCACTAGAAGCTGGGATGGGACACAGCCAGGACAGGTGACTCAAACTAGCCAAAGCAGGTACAGGACATTAGGAAGAAATTCTTTACTGTGAGGGTGGTGAGGCACTGGCACAGGTTGCCCAGAGAAGCTGTGGAGGCCCCATCCCTGGAAGTGGTCAAGGCCAGGTTGGATGGGGCTTTGGGCATCCTGGTCTAGCAGAGGGTGTCCCTGCCCATGGCAGAGGGGTTGGAACTAGATGATCTTTCAGGTCCCTTCCAACCCAAACCATTCTATGATTCTATGATTATATAATAATGTCTAAATGGTAATGTCTGCTGACTGTAGTGAATTATCTATTAACTATCATCTATATTATATTATACCTCCATTCATAATCAGAGTTTTTAAAATATATATTCTTATAAATGTATTATATGTAACTTTAAATCCTTTCATTCAGTAATTAGTAGATCAAGTCTTCACAGAAACATAAACAGGAACCACTAGATATACACTTGTTTACAGTAGCTGAAGATCTGACCCAAAATAGGAGTCACCTAAACAAAACAGATCAGATACACTGAACCTTAGAGCCTGACTGAACAAGAAAATCCTAATGAGACATTAATAAAATTTGAAGTCAATGGAAACTCTGAAGATGTGTGCTGGTGAAATGTGAGCAGGAGAAGAGTACTGGGAAACAAAATGCTGGGTGAAGCAGCAGTTCCTATGGAAACCCATGGAACAGCAGGATGTACATGATGGCTTTCATTTCCTAGGACAAATGAAGGAGACAGACTTTCTGTATGCTTTATCATCCAGGATACCTATGCAATGATTGGGGTGATCTGCTTAAAATTCTCATTCTTTGTAAAGTAGACTAAAGTTAACTCTCATCTTAGCACTGATGGCACCAGTGACACTGATGGCACCACGTAATCTGGATCAATGTGGGTGTCAAATGTACATTCCTAGGAATTCCTTTGTTAGTCAGCCCACGACTGATCTATCATTAAAGTGCTCTTAGCTCTACTGTTATCGTGAACATTTTGACTGAATCTCTGTATTCTCTGTGAACTGTCTATATAGAATCTTTTATACAGGCTATCATGTCCATGGGGACATGACTGTCGTGGAAATTAACAACATTTTTGTTTGGTCCTGTGTTAACTCTGCCACAGCTTGATGGTTTCAAAACCATACAATTTGAATTAATATTATAGTGACTTTGTGTGGTAAAGAAGTGAACCAATCATTTCATTCTATTAATGACACCAAAGAAAATTAAATAATAAAACACATATGTGTTTTTACTAGTAGGTTTCTTAAATTACAATGGTGCTTAAGATGGGCTTAGTGGTTACTATGGTATTTAAATTCAAGACGCTGTTGAATGATTCAGACCACATACTACCAAGGGCTGCCAATTTGCACAGTCAATGGGAAAAGTAGTCTTCATGCCTCCAGTAGGCATCTATGGCAGATGGTCTGAATACAGCCCCTATTCTTTACCACTGACTGCATAAAAACAGAAGCTGGCTGCTTTGGATAGCAGGAAATATGAATCACTTCATCAGCCTCTGAAAACGAGACATCATAAAAGATGTTTATATCCACATTAGGTGCTGTTGTGTAAGGTATGAATACATCCCAAAGTGAATACAGCATATGGGAACAGCGCTAGGAGGAAAACCCAGGCAATTATCATTTTATCTTTATGAGATAAAGATAATGCAAGGGAGAGCTTTGCTTACTGCATCTATCATGGGATTGACTCAATGCGAAGGACAAGTGTTTACCAGTTAAATCCCACTGCCAACACTGACGTGGCATGTTTGCATTCTCAGATAAGGAATTCAGGGTTGACTAGACTGTGGAATTGTCACCCTTCGTGGTAGGCATAGGACTGAGATATACAATGGAGCAATGAAGAATAATTGTCTTATTCTGTAATACAGCATGTCAGTCCAAGTCAACAATGCACATGGTATCAAGCTGCATCACTGCACCCATAAGACAGAAAGAGGTTCGTGGTTGTTAAGTTATTTGACCAGACTGAAAAAAGGAGTCTGGGCTTTAAAAAAAGAAAAAAAGCAAATTAGCAAATTTCTGCTTTTTAAATTAAAATGGATTAAAGAAAATAACCCTTCACCATTGAAAGAAAAAGCCCCACGTGTTATTCTTTCCAACTTCTTGCCCTAATACTGATGGCATAATACTTGTTTTCAGAGTTATCCTGACTGCTATATAATTTCTCTTGTCAGTATTATTCCTCTGTCAACTGGCAACCACTTATTTACTATGAGTAATGTACCAGTACTCAAAAGAAAACGAGCCCACAGTAAGTTATATGAAGCTTTGACCCCGTAATGAGAGGGAAAAAGTGAATGGAACTGTGATGCTGGCAGCATTATGAATGATCTACATAACAAACACCTTGCCTGAACCTTATGGAGTGCCGTTATGCTGGTCCCCTGCCAGTTAAAAGTTACTAAACACATATAACGGTTAGCTCATTCTAAACAATGGAAGCCCCACTACCCGTGATTAAAATTGATGGAATTCAGTAAACTGGTTTTTGCAGGACAGGCTTGTGGTGCCGATCAGTGCCACACTTGGCATTTCGGAGGCAGAAAGATTTTTCACAAGTTTGTATCTTAGTTCCTCAGATTTTCCCATGAAAAAGCTAGCTTAACTCCTACCTCAGCAATCCACAGAATGAAAGGAACAGAAAAACTGTCTACGTTTCTTTGCTGGAAAATTCCATGTTAAAAGAGAATGGCCTTCAGGGACTGCCTGAATAGACAGAAAGTGAGTTCCAACCCATGATCAGCTAGCACCCCTTCACACATAAACTGATCACTGGCGTTGGGGCTATGACGTAAAGACAAGGCAGCAGTTGGGGCAGCTGCCCCGCTGGGACATGGTATGAGGCTCAGTGGACTCAATCCTTACGGACCTCTTCCAACTTGAGAGATGTTCTGTGATCCTCCGTGCATCAGCAATAATGCACAGGTCATTATGATCCTGGGAAATGTGGATTCCCAATTTAGTTTCTGAAATTTTAGTGTGGGAGTCTAAATGTATGCATCTATGGTTACAAATGTAACTGAATTTTGATTCAAAAAATTCTTATTTCCCCTAACATTGCTGGTACTTTCTGCAATCATGTTCGACCTGCTTCCCCCATCCTGAATTCGGGCCAAGACAGGATCAGTATAAGAATTACATGTACCTGCACCAACAGCAGCAGATTCATGTCTGGTAAAGGTGATTTCAACTTCAATGCCTGCAGTAACTCCAATATGACACTGCGTGTCAAGTAGAATTTGTCCCTTTCCTACAACAGAAAAACACAGAATTATGAATGTCCTGAAATTCACTGACACCCACTAGTAAAACATAAAGATACTTTTAATCTACGTTTGAGGAAAACAAAAAGTTTCAAAAGTGTAAGGGTTTCTCCTCTTTTGCAAAAAAGCAGACATCATTCATCATTTATGTAATTCTACAGATTTGAACAGACATCAATAAGGGTGATTCTCCTTTGATGTTGTTATCAGGCATTATATCCAAGGTTTTAATATTTCACATGTGAAATATAGATAGGTTTTATAAAACAGTTATAAAGCCCTGGCACGCAGCATAGCTTTCACTTTCCATATAAAGGGAAAAGGGGAAAGCAATAAGGATTGACAAAGAAAAACAAAACTGGCAACAGTATTTAGCATTATTCTTCCATTAAACCTGCCAGAAATGGTCTACATTTTAACACACTTTTCTTCTGTTGTCATTCCCCTTAAAATAATGGTGCCTGCACTAAGGCAGCGTGGACATCTATTTTCATTCTTTAGACTAGCAGTACTTTTCCACTTACACAGTAAAAACCGTCTTGGCTACAGCTGCTACAACAGAAACATTTTAAAACACAGGGGGAAATCAGCCAATGGAGATTAGAACACAGAAGGCTAAGAATAGAGTTGTAGAGCTGAGACAGCAAGGAGGGACAAGAGATAAGATGAGCCTGTTACACATCTTACTTTGACATTCTCTGCCTTTAAATGATAAGGTAAAAATGTGGAGCAAATCTATAACCTGCTACTGACCACAGCAACTCAAGAATTTTGATCAGCAGGAAGACTTACACCGAGCTCTCTTTCAAATGACCATTAGAAATAAAATAATGTTATCTAATAAAAAGAACATATTCAAAATGTGCTTAAGATTTAAAGTCTAGTATCTCCCATCTTGTAAATCTCATGCACTTGCCTGCTCACTTAAGTTAAATATGTGGAACTTTTTACTCAGTCAGGGCCTCAGTTCCTCTGCAACATCTGTAAAATGGGACAAAAATGTTTGCATCTTCCTCAGAGAAGTCTTGTGAGGTTTAGTTAGTGAGGGTCAGTTTGAAGGCCACCTCCAGCTGCACACAGTAGCAAATGCAGCTAAAAGGGAAGGAGCTGGAGGAGTTGAATAGCTGGAAGTGAGAGTGTATTATGAAACTATTACTTGAGGGGACAGGTACTCAAGAGTCACACATCCCACATGCATGAGTGGTGCTCTGAAAGGAATAATACAATATAAGAACATCTAGGAGAGGTCAAACCAGAACAACTGTCCTCAGTAACTTCTCTCCAAGGCCATAAGCAGATGCAAAAGCAAGAATAAAAACAAGGCAAACATGTATAATTCCCACTACTACTCTGCCAGAAATCTGTGTGTAGAATGTAAAACTACTGAGGTTTGTTTCTAGCAGTATCTCAGGGCCCAAACTTAGTAGTAAGAATAGTAAAATTGGTTTGTTAATGGACTGGTATGCTATCCTCCAAGCAAGCCAGAGTAAAGCAAAATTATTTTATCACTGTTGCTACTACAGTAATTACAAATACTGAAAATTGGTCACTTCAATATGCTTTAAAAAAAGTCAATAGCAAAATCATGTCATGTCCAATTCAGTGGCATTCTGCATTTACTTAGTAAGGGTCAACAGAATGCTAGCAAAAGACTGAGTTTAGGTTCCAGCTTCTGCAGCTGAAAGAGAGAAGAAAGCCAAGAATTGTCCATTTAGGACCTTAAATACTTGAAAGGAAAACTGAAGATAAGATTACAATCCACAGAAGAGATGCTACTCTCAACTGAGAGTTCCAAAGGCACGGAAAAAATGAAATTGCTGACCTGAAACAGAAACTCAGACAAGGAAATATCAGATTGACGTGAGTCTTCAGGCTCCAAGACAAGAGAAACTGAGCTAGTCCTGCCACAGGGTATTAGGAAAATGTTGGAGATAAAAAAAGATTTGGAGTGGTTGCATAGCACTGACCTCTACAAAGTGCATGTCAGAGTGGCTTCATCTTTGAAAAGACAAGAATCCTCCATAGCTTAGCTGAAAGTTGCTGTTTTGTTCCAGCCAGCACATTCAAAGTTGCAAAACAAGTAATTAAATGTGAATAGTTTCAATGTTCACAAATTATATTCTTTCTGGAATTCACTTCTACATGGTTTTCTATCACAAACACTCTTACTTGGCTACAGTGATTTCCACTGCAGAGAAACACAGACATCACAACTAAGTTTTTTTTCTAACAGCAGTCATTAATTTGATATTTCTAATGTAAAACCATGGTAAGCTTTCAGAAATAACAAAGATAATGTAGTATGCAGTTCCACTAAATAACACATTTTGTGGCTGTAAGTTGCAGGCGACCATCCACTGATGATTTCATTTCTGGGTCACCAGGTTGCATTAAACAAAATCAGAAGGAAATTTTACCAAGCACTATATTCCAAGCTTCCTGTGAAGTACTCAATATATTAACAGAACACTGAACTGGGAAGCAGCAAGAAAACCATGGGCCTTTTTAATACCATGGGTTTAACAAAATTTTCTTGAAATAACCAAAACTGTGGAGTGTGAGGGGAGCGACAACATTTCCTGTATTTCACAATTTGCTGTAGCAGGCATACGTGAAATAGTCTTGTCAGACCACAAATGCAAGAGGAATGACTTTGCTTCAGTTTTAAATGGGGCTTTTCTTTGTTTCAATGAAAAAACCTCACTTTTGGACTTAAACATAGTATTTTTCTCACTTTGCCTTGCCCGAAGCTTTAACTATAGATCTAACTCAAATAACTTCCAAAAGCTGGACAGTATCTTCTGTATTCAGGATTTTTTTCTTTCATAAACTCTTCTCTTTCAAATGAGACAAAAAGGTAGGATTTGCTTGCTGTAATTAAAGATACTGTTAGTTTCTATTTAATGCTTCAAACCATTACAACTGGTAAAAGTTTTTCTTATTTTCTTGTGGTGCAGTTTTTCCACGAGAGTGTCACTGCTTTTTAGTTGATATTTTAAGTCTTATCAAGACTGCAGCAATGTGTGTTCCGGTTGTACATTATCAATATAGAAAATCATGTAGCTATTTATGAGAGAACATTTCCTGACCATTAATTACAGTTTTGACAAATGTATTGAGAATGGAAAACTGTGCACTCAGTGGCTGAAGCAACTTTTTTGCTTGGTACCTTAGCAATCTGCATAATGGAGCAGGGTCTTAAATTTGATTGTTTTTTGTGGATTTTGTTGTTGTTCAACTCCTCACAAAAATGGATTTGAGTAATAACTGAGTGTTATTTGCACACCATAGCTTTCATCCAGGAATCTTAAAAACCTTTTAAATGTGCACACATACCGTTCTCTTTTCTACACAGCTTATAGCCACGCATGCCAAAGTGAGATACCTAATACAGAACACAACAGGATCTAAGCTGGGAAGCTCCTAATTTGGAATCTTCCACTTTACTTAGCTATCGCCTCCCCTCACAGCTGTGCTCTCAAAATGCACTACCAGGAATATTGAAGTTTTTACTGCACAAGGTATGTGGCTACACTTGTGCACTAGGAAAGGTATGACTGTACAGACATCTAAAGTCATGCATGAATACCAGATATCATCTCTACAAGAGAAAAAAAATGTCCAAGTCATGAAATTGCACCAAATACTTTTCTAAGCAATTTTTTCGGTAGGTTCCCTTTATCTGTGTTTATACTGGAAATGTGAAATAAAGTATTATTAAAAGCACTGAATCGTGATCACTACTTGATTTGTTGACATCTGAAACTTGACACTGATTTCTTCTTTACTTACAAACATCCTACTTGGGGGAAGCAGGACTTTCTCTGTCCTACTTTCACTTGTCCCTAAAGGCAGATATAGTCTCATTGTTACCTTAGTGAAGGCTCGGTAGCACAAACCACACAGTTCCACCAGGTAGGCCAGTGTGAAGACAGCATTCTGAATTACAAAGCTTAGTAACTTTGAAAAAGGCTCCAGAAGACTCTGCAATGACATGATTTAGAGAAATCAATAGCTGGTTGCTCAGCAAAACAAAAAGCATTCCAACTCTGAAATGCCTGAATGGAACGGTATTATTTTTAGCTCAGAGGCTATCTTGCTGGGATTTACACTGTTTCAGTCAAATGGCTATTCTATCTAGCATTTGCCTTATGCTTTTATGAGAAATTAGAAGCAAAAAATTAGAAAATAGTTCCACCTCTGACACAGTGCTTACGAAATATAAGAGATTCTGTAGGAATGCAGGAAAACCTCACTGACCTTAGTGGAATTGTACTGCGGAACTTCTAAGGAAGTTCATTACTATTTTTTTTCAAGAAAAAAAAAGAGGAGAAAAAAAGAGACCATCAAATCTTTAAGAAGATATACATTTACACCCACGCAGGAATGTAATCCCACCCACACTTTACTGTAACCTAGATTCCAAAGCTCTTATCATTCTCCCAAGAGTATTGGACTGCACAATTTTATGCTTATGTATAATACTTGCCTAGCTAGGGGATAAGAACACAACCTTAGAAGAGCTCAGGCTGGCTAAATCTGAAGCAAGAGTTTTGTCTTTTTGGAACTTACCCTAGTGGCACTAGTGGTAGGTATCTTCAACAAGCAAATCATGATTCTTAAACTGGAATCTAAAGAACACTGTGAACATATTTAAAGGTAGGAAAGAAAAAAAAAAAAAAACNAAAAAAAAAAAAAAAAAACAAAAAAAAAAAAACCCCAGAGTTAATGTCTTTCTGTGCACATCTTGCTTTTACTGGTGGCAGCTATGAATAAGTTATAGATGAAATCTGAAGAATGACCCCTGATGGTTGATCTTTACTTAGTTTGCTTAAACTGGCTTATTCCTGAACACACAATCATAGCCCTTCGGTGGTAACATACCACAGCATTGGTCTTGACATGAGAAAATTTTACTAAAGGGCTAGTTTAGAAAAGTTAACTTTACCCCTTTTATGACAAAAATTTCCTGAAAATATATTTCCACTGTAATAAAAAATGGATCAGGAAAAAAAAGAAGAAAAAAAAAAAAGAGTGGGTTAGCAGGAGTTACACACCATCTACCTCACACTCTATTTCCGTGGTTGCCCTGGGCTATGACACACGCCAACACAGGGCTGCAACTCACACCCCATAACATCAGAATATGCCCTGGCAATAGCTGCTCCAGAGGCCCCTCTAAAATTGTTTCCTATGGTGTAACTGATTTTTCGTCTGCATAAATCATGTTGGTTGCAGCAGTCAATGGAACTTTTCAGGAGGTATCCACTGTCTTGCCTCATCTCTGCTGCAAACAGCTAGAACAGCAGAGAGTCATTTATGACCCTAGAGGAAGGAACAGGAGATGGAAAGTTCAGGAGCAAGCAACTGTTTTATTTGTATCACTAATGATACCTCCCATGCATAAAAGAGTAATCAGAGTAAACACTCCATCTAAATGTTCTATGAATGGCAGATATGCAGTTGGAACTATTAAGATCCAATTAATTTCTTCTTTTTTATTTAAGTTAGACAAGATGCAACAGATCAGGGTGGCTAGTATGGAAAGGAAATGGTTACTGCCTGTTTGTTTCAGAAAGGGCTGCAGCATGCTGCCTCAATTTACCAGGCCCTAAAGAGGTTTCAAGATCTGACTACTGCATAATAATGCTACGGCATTAATATCATTCATGTAATTTGGTGGTGACACCCAATTTAAAAGACAATGTTATAAGTCACAAAGTTAGATTTTGGATCCCTCAGATCACACTGTACAACGCTGTTTTGCACGGACGAAATGAATACTGGGCTTCTTCATGCCATAGGAAATAAAGCCAGAATAAGGGCATCAGGATGCCATGTTAACTGGAAAGACTCAGAATTACTTTGATTACTTAAAAAACATCTGACAATGTACACCCCAGGAGATAAGATCCTTTTGCATGTCCTCTGAGCACTCAGAAATCAGCTCAAAGCTTCTAGATTCAGTTTCTGTAACTATATTCTGATTATAGTCAAAACTACAATATGGTCAGCCAAACAGGCTAGGCTCAAATCCTACTAGTCTCAGTTCTCTCTGCCTATCTGACTATTGTGTACTTTTAGCAAATTAATTAGGTGGTGCTGCTCTTCTTGAGAGTTTTGTTAAAACTAGATGGATTTTTAGTGCCAAATCCCCATTCTCTCAAATGCAGTATTCTAATCTGACAAAGACAGGGCATGGAAAGTGTAGAGGAAAAAAGCCAACAAGAGGTGAAGAGTACTCTGGTTAGAGTTGTTCCAGTTACCCATGGAAAATATAATTAAAGGGATGGATCAGACATAGAATACATCCAGTCATCTGGGATTGTTAGTTGAATCATTAGAAAATATTCACAACAACATGCTCTGATCTCTCATCCACAGCTTTCTCACTATTTTGGTACATCCTGACTGCAGTATAGCTCGTTTCATATGTCCATCCATCATACCTTAAGTGGCAAAACAGAAGGGAGTTTAGTAAGGAAGGTCTGAAACTGATTACTAATTGTGGTCCATAGGTTGCTGGGCGAATCCATCGGCAAGGCTTCCATAAAAGTAGCAATATTTTCCAAACAGCGTAGCATTGCACCCCCTGCTGGTAAATTCTTTTTGTTGTTTAAACCCTGGGAAACAAAACAAGAACTGTAAACAAATGTACACATGCAGAAATGATCCACTAAACAGTAGTTGGAAATGCTGAGGTGAATTTGTTTAAACCAAATACTACTAACCTCTTTTATAATGCTAATGATAAAATGTTGTGCAGAGAATCTGAACTGTGTACGTGGCAGTTCCTAAAGTATTGATCAAAAGATTTTGAGCCACAGCAAGGTCCTAAATCATAACCTGTTTAGACTGGGATGGCAGAAAAAAAAAGCAGAACTTGTAAAGTATTCATCAGTGGATTGCCCATGTTTTTCTTCGGACAGTTTTAAACAAGATTTGTTGATTAATGTTCAGCAGAGCATGTATGTTTTTTGGCCTTAGGGTCTGGTCTGAAAAGACATAAGCAGTTTCAAAGTGGTGTCAAAATCTTTGTAGGAAGCAACCACCATGGTCTTGGAAGAGCAGAACACATGGAAAGTGAGTAGTGCTATGGGAGGATAAAAGTTACAGTAGAAACAAGCCAAGTGCATGGAAGGCAGTCAGTGAAAGGCAGGCAGTGAATATTTGGACTACATAGAGAAACTGCCATCAGATACAGGGGAGAGGGAGAACTGAGATATATGAGCAAAAATGTTCCTGAAAACCAGAAATAGTTCTCGGGGAAGGGATGGCCCACACTACCAATGTGTACAACAGCTCCAGGAGCTGGTCTGAGGAAGAAGAAAAGGAGGCTATTAGCGAGAGCAAAACCCAGAAGAAAAATGGTGAGGCCAGGTGTCCTTCTTCCAGGGAGGACAAAATAAAAATTCACATTGCTTTTGGTGACACAAGTTTGAACCCTTAATGAATGAGGAGAAATGACCCAATATGCCTGATAACACTAATAAAACTAGCACCAGTAACAGAGTTGATTGCCAACATACCTCTAACAGCTGGCTCAGAGCAGCGAAGGAACTCAGCTCGCTGAAGTCCATAAGAGATGTGGCCAAGGTACGTAAAAAACTTCCATCTGAAATTCAAATTACATTTTTACACTGACTGTCCATACAGAGGTAACTGAGAGGATCATAAATGCATTCAGGTACCACACATGACCTTTAATATTGCTCTGGAAGAGCTGGGGAAAGATGCCGTTGGGAGCCAGCTGATGGAACACACAACGGAGGAACTGCTTGGCCACACCTGCAGCATTTCCAGGGATCATCATGCTGAAATGAAGGGAAGGAAGAAGAAAGAAATTGCATTGCAGATGAAACACTTCTCAAAGCTGACTGCATGGAGAAAATAAAGATGATCCTACTCTTTTTATTTATGGAAATGTTCACTTATGAGTGAGATGGTCAAAAGCAGAACTGTCTTGATTCCAATAAACGGTTCAGCAAGCTGATTTTATGACTTCAGCTCGACTACGCAGAGCTGAAAAAGTTATGTACACATACCTAAAGTATTCAATTCTCAGTAAACAGACGCATTTTTCCTGATTGTCCACATAGTTTTATTAGTGAGTCATCCGAGTTTAAAATATAATCCTGTTGTCACCTTGTGTATTTCGGTGATACCGGATGAAGTTCTTGGCTTTGCCATAAAACACATGAACAACAGGTAAACGCATGCATTATAATATTAATTTGCCTCTAACAGTTTCCTTCCAGAAATGAAGTACTTCCTAATCACTCATAAAATGAATGGCTTCATTTAAAAAGCTAAAGTATTATCTATTTACTCATAAACTGCATATCTTAACATATTTTACAGCTTCTCAAAATTAATTTATCTTATTCAGCATCTGATTTACATAATGAGACATTACTACCAGGGGTTGTCCATGGCCAAGGATGATTCACTTGATTGAATGTATGGAGATAGTTTATCAAGACAAATACAGAACAAGCTAGAAAAAGCTGCACTGAAATTGTGGAAACCAGAAGGCATCTTTAAATTACATCTGAATCTGAGTTTTTTCCAGTTCAATACATATGAAAATGGGTTCCTGTTCATCTTCAGAACACATGAGATATTTGAAACAAGTGGGAAGGGACAGGTTTTTTCCTCTTACTCCCAAACCTTAAATAAATTTTCAAAATGCTAAATTTAGTTCATTTCAGGGCCAGGGAGGATGATGTCTTAGATTAATTGTTTCATTTTGGCCAAGGTATCCTTTGCTACCATACCTTTCTGCTTGATTAGAAAAACTGGTACTCGATGCCAACCTGGAATAAAAATACAAAAACAAGTGAAGCTCATATGCTTTTTTTTGTGTTTCTCTTTTAAGTAAGCAAATAAAGTACCTTTTTTTGAAGTAACAAACAATAATTTTAGAGAATATTTAAAATGTCGCCAGAAAGCACATAAATTCAGTCAAATCATGTTTGTACAACAGAAACTCTATTCAGTCTTGCAGTCTCATAAGTACCTAACATGTCTAAATACAATTCTACTTGCCTCCCCGTATTAGCATGAAGATAATAAAGTAAACTCATTGCCTTACATGCACATCACGGATAATTACTAACCTAGGGGGATTTGGAGAAAAAAAATTGCCAGAAGCTGCCTACTGACTGAATTGTTTCTGATGAACACAGCAACAAAGACTAAGCTGGGATTCTCTACTCGGCAGTCTGAAGCGAGGCTTGCAGTTCCAGATTTCGGCACCTAAATAACTGGCCTAATTTCAGAAACACAAAGTACCTATTGGCTCCTACAAAGTCAGAGGAGAAATACTGGCTTCTCAAAAATCAGGTCATTTATTTCAGTACCTAAATATAGACTTTGAAGCCAAATATAGTCAAAGCAAAATCATGCACTTCAATATCCAGAACACGTAAATGAATAGATTCAGGGCTTCTAATATCAATGCACCTTTAATACTAAAAGCCACTAAAAAGCAATGATAAAGATGTGCTTTGGAAGCACCTCTTACATGAAAATACCATGCAATTTTTACTTTGATCTGCTGCACGTCAGTTTTTCAGCTGGTATAAGCTGGTATGTCTAAACAGAAAGTGCATAGAGCTACGCCAATTTACATCTGCTGATGATCCGGCCTTCAATGTTTATCTTTGATTCACAATCCTTTTAGGCTGGATTTAGCTGTTGCTCAATCCTCTGCCAGCCTCTGTTCTGAAGGCAGTTTCCTCTCTAGTCACCATGCAAAAATCCAAAAAGGACCCTAAGGCAGCTCAGTCGAATGGTGGGATGGTTGGACTAGATGATCCTTGAGGTCACTTCCAACCTTAATGATTCTATTCTATTCTATTCTATTCTATTCTATTCTATTCTATTCTATCAGTGTAAACCAAACTGGATGATGATCTTCAATAATGATGCATGACAAGCTGGGGACACAGCATACTTTCAACAGTGCAATAATCTCAGGCTGGATGGTGGAGGGGATTGAAGATTATATTCTCTTCAACTGTCCCAGCATAAATCAGAAAAACTCATTAGTGTCCCTGACTCCACTGTTATTAAGAGGAGTCCATACTAAAATACAACATATTTGTAATGCTGCTGTGCAAAGCTAATTCTGGGTGAAAACATGTCTGAAGCTACCTTCAGGCAAGAGAGACCTTGATTCTGGAATAACTGTAGCATCTGAGGATCTCTGCAGAATGCAATGAGACTAATAATCACATGCCCAATGGGCATTACACTTACTTTCAAAAATGTACTAAAGCACACAAATACAACAGTATAAAATATTTCTTCTAAAAGAAATCAAAGTCCTGTGCAAAGTTTTTCTCTCCTTTTGAATGCAAGAATGCAAGTGTGGTTTTCACAATAAACACAACATTTGGTTTCTAACTTTGGGAAAACTTCATGAGACATGAACTACACCAAACACTTGGGAACATCTGAAACTGTTTGGAATTTACAGTTTGTATGTATTTATCATTACTACTCTAAATATTTTGTTGCACAAAGGCCATGGACCCCCATCATTACCTCCACTTTGCAGACCGCAAAGCAGAACAGTAAATGGACAGTAGACAGTAAACGGATGTGTTCAAATTTGTACCTGCTAAGAACAGGAGTTGAGCTTTTCAAAGCTCCTCAGTAACTCAAGAGCCTAAATGCCATTTTTAAACAGGGCTTTGATGCTTGGAAACCTAAATCTCACTGAAAATCAATGAAATAACAATTAGGAACTAGAGCATAAATTTAAGTGCATGCCAGAGTCTTATAAACATGTCAATCTCTAATTGTCAGTAACTTGAACTCAGAACTTACTCTCTTCTCAGATAGCTGCCTATCTGTACCTGTGGGTACCCAAGTAACTTCTGAAAAATCTTTCTGTGTATTGTTTAGGGATTCTGAAAGACCCTGGATTTCCCAACTCCTTGTTTCCTCTTCTAAGTAGAAAAATGCAAGCAATCTAATTCATTCTCACCTCTCCTGTCAGACGGGTATTAAGAAGTAATGATATAACACTGCTTGATGAAAGATAGCAACTTAGGTTATGTACATGAGGCATGTGAATGTCTCTCTGCTTGTATATACTACTTATTTTGCCTGGATTCAAAATAATTCCTTTGTGGGGAGCCTCTTACTGGACTTAGAATTTGTCAGAAATGACAGTAGGAACAACACGGAACATTTTCCAGGAATACTCCATGTTGCACACAATTGGCTGCTCCAAAACAATCAGCTGTCTCACTCTGCACATGCAGCATTTCTTACTCAGAGCACAGAAAAAGGTAACCCACTCAGCTCTCATCCCTTGATAATGTATTTTCCAAGTGATTTACTCTCTGTGGCTGTACTACTGATGTGTTTACAAGAATCATACAGAATGGATAGAATCTGTCTAGATTAGAAGCTTTGCCTCCATCAGAGTTCATTAGTAGTGACAGCAGGGAATTGCAGCCTTGCAACTAATGCAAATGGAGGAGTTGAGTAGCTACTGTGTTTAAATGGAATGGGGAGGTAGTGGAGAGGGAGGGCGAGAAGAGCCATGCCCCTGCAGAAGTCACAGTCAAGCAACTTTAACTTCAGTCACTGAAAAGAACATGGAAAAGGAGACTGCTCCAATATGCATCCTCCCACCTCTTAGGCAGGAAGTTGTGGAAATGGCAGAGGCAGCAGGGACAAATAGTCCAATAGTAATGGTGCAGTTCAATTATCACATGCACGCTGGGTAAAAGTCACAAGAGAAAAATAGACACCAAATATTTAAGACCTTATCAGAGACAATCTCATACAGCAGCTGGTTAGGAAGCCCCCATAAGGAGATTACTCTACTTCGTCTTAATTAGCATAAAAAATCTGGTTTAAAAGCCTGAAGAGCTTCAGGTATGCTAATGACTGATCACACCTAGGAGTCAACGGTCCTGTGGGAACAACAAAATTCAGAAAAGCTGACCACATTTGTGCACCATTTCTAAAGCAGGAACTACATAAAAGTGAAAAATTCTGTCAAAGCAGCAAAAAGGGGTAGCTGAGAGAATTCTGTCTTTACAAGAAGCACAGAACCTCTAAGAGCATTAAATTGGAAGCAGAGGGTCAAGGTACTCCACTTGTTAAGAACGTCAAAAGAGCAGAAGAAAGGAAAGGTGGAGGAGGTTATTAGAAAAAATAAGGCTTCTTTCAAAAAGCTGAAGTCATGTCTCAAATGAAAACAGAAAAGGGCATAAATTCTGACAAATCCAACGTAAAAACCACAAGAAGGCAGGCAAAAAAATGGCTCGAGGAGCAATTAGCAGAAGGAACAAAAACTAACCATAAATTTTTCTTCAGATAAAATGGGATCAAGAAGCACACCAGAGAGTATGCTGTATCAATTGCTGTTCAAGTAATAAACAGGACACCCCAGGAAGATAGGGCTCCTGCAGAAAAAATGAATTAATTCTTTACATCACTGCTTACAGTGGGAAAAGGTGGGGAGATTCCCAAGCTGGAACCTCCCTTTGGAGGGCGAAAGGGGAGAACATCAAAGGAGCTGCCCAAACTGAAGCGACAGTGGAGGATGTTACATAAGAAATTGATAAAATTATGAGTAACAAAGAAGCAGACAGAACCACATAAGAGTTCTCAAATATATAACTTCATATTTTGAAGTTTATGTAAACCAAACTCCAGGCATAAAATTCTTTCAGTCATATGGGAGAGAGGAAGTCCTGAATTTACCGTCCTACAGACTGCATGATGTCCAACAGCAGAGGAGCAGCCAAGTCTGGACTAAGGTGAATGAAGGTTGAGAGTACAACTATGGCCAGGCCTAGTGTTTCTTCATCATATTCTTCAAGAATAGCCCCACAGTCATGGCACCTGCACAGAACAGTTTTACAAACTGACATTAACAAATTTAAAACATTACTATATATACATACGTGTATAAATATGTCTTTTTAAAGAACTATTATTTAGTGTATTCTATTAAAAAATGTACTTAGAAAGATAATGTAATTGTGATCTTTCTGTTTAGCAGCATAGACACAAACAATGACATTCTCAGATGATCTTAAAGAGATGGAACAATTTCACATTGTCCTTCCAGTCAGTCACAAATTATGAATAAAAAATTGTACAATCAGGAAACAATGATCTGATTGGTTCCCACAGCAGTTACAGCTAGTAAGAAAGAAATGAAAGGACCTCTCAGGGGCACAGAACCTCCCAGGGCAAATTTGCTGCTGAGTCACTTATCCTTCCTGAAATGCTCAAAGACAACTGATGAAGTTCTGAAAGGGCTCTGTAATATCTAATTATAAAGGGGATGTCAGATTTATGAGAGATGAGACAGGCTTTCACAACCTACAAAAAAGGCAAACCAATGTGGGAAACTGGTTTATCTCATCCCAGTAGGAAGGCTTGCTTAATTTGATCAATCAGTTCCTAACGACTCCAACAGACTGTGATATTTTAACTTAATGGAATTGTGCAGGAAATTTTCTTGCCTTTGTTACTGAACAGAAGGAAAATATGCCAACAAAGTCATGAAAGTCAAGCTCAGCTGGTCTGTATGTTAATTGGTGGTGCTAGAGTTTTGGTGAAAGTGCCAAAGATAAGCCTAATTTTTGGGATGCTTCACTTTGTCACAGACTTTGAGTCACAGCCAACACAATGGCCATGTGTCTCTCCAGTGGTCAGCCTGCCACATCTGTCTACCGGGCTGAGCACAGGAGCACAAGCAAGAACTTACGGTTTCTCTGCCCAGTTTTTGACTAAATCAGTGCCTGGTTCCCTGCTGACTGCTTTACTTCTCCATTAAATGAGTACACTGATGTTTAACACTTCCTTTAGTGGCATTTAAGCCAACCAATTAAGGTTTGCAAAAGCTTTCGCGATCAATGAGTATCAGCACTAAAACCGCTATGTTGGTAACTGTTGGTGTGTAATCTATTTCAACAGAAACACAATGGATTATTTTTTTCCTAAGGCAAAAGTGATTTATGATGGATCACAAGGAATCCTTGATTTAAAATAGGACAGAAAGTGCTTTCTGTGACCTCCGTACACACGCAGTATCCTGAGTCATCATTTCACCTGTACAAACTCACACAGCTCTTACTGAATTAAACGCAAATCTTGCTGGCATTGTTTAGAAAATGTTTACCTTGGGATAAAAATAAATAAACAAAAAAACTAGCACAGAGACAAATGATATAATGGACATTATCTTTCCATAAAGTATACCTATACTTTACTTGTCCTATTTGAAGTTCAATTAGTTCTTTGAAAGGAATAGAAAAATAACTTACTTGTCAGTCATCACAGTGGGCTGGTCATCAGCAAATTCTTCTGGTGCAGGTACAAACATACTGACTATACTGGGTGCAGACAGCAAGCTAGATTTTGTGGCACCTTAAGGCAATTAGGGGGAAAAATACAAAAAGGAAAGAAAAAAAATCACTGAACACAAATCCAAACTGCTTCAAGAGCAGACTTCTGAAGAAGAGCCATAATGGTTTTACTGTGCATAGAAATAAGAAATTGTGTCTACAAAAGGATGCATAGCGCATTCCTTGCTTCTGTCACATTAATCCATTTATCTAGAACTATCAATTTAAAAAAAAAAATCCTTTGAAAAAAAGAGAACAGAACAAAAATTCCGGGAAGGCAGATGTAATTGTATCTACTCTTTTTGTAGGGAGAGAGAAAGATTCTACAGTTGCTATGAGACTGGACACTAGATTATTTGCAGTCTTCCCATGTGCTTCTGGGGAATTGCCTTCCCACAGTGCTTCTGGGGAATTGCCTTCTTCTTGGTGATATGAAGAAGGAAGTTAATATGTCAGAACACCAGGTCATCAGTCTGTTCATACCACCCCTAACAGAGGCATAGGAGAGGAATCAGGAAAGGACAGACAGAAGAAATAATTCATAAGGCATTGAGAAACATCGAGGATATCGGAGGGTTGATGAAATGCTTTCTATTGAAAGTCTTCACAAGTATCTTTATTCTCTCAAGCCAAGTTGTTCAGCTGGGGGCATAGCCACTGTGATCATGCCAATATGTGGGGTTCCATTTGCCTTTTTGAGCACCTAATTCCTGATGGATGCTTGTCCCCAAAATTATCTTATTCTAAAGACCAATCTGTGAAAAGCTCATTTCGTGAACCAATTTTTAGAGAATGCCCTTTTGATGCCAATTCAACCAGAGATTAAGTAATCCATTATCAACTTTCTTGCTGGTTGCTTCAATCTATCGTATCAGATTTAATCTTCACATCAGCTTGTTCTGGTAATATTTAACTATGGAAACAGGAGAAAGCTTCTCCACCTAAGCTATATTCAGATGGAATTTCTGATTAGATAATCCCAGTTACTGCAGGAAAAGCAAATTTAAATATCAGCTCTCAGGCAAAATAATCTCAGAAGCTCCCACAATATCTGAACTCAAAATATGTGGAGTGATGAGTCTTGTTTCAGAGGAATAAGGCAGGTTTTAAACAATCATTTTACTAAATATGGAAGGAAATATTTCTTTTACGTACAGAGTTCCATACTTCATAATTATCCCCTGAGATTTTGTTGGATATGAGCAGAGACTCCAGGAAGTCCAGAATATTTTTCAGTAATGTAGGACACCATGCAGAATGCAAGGAATTCGTATATTTCTAGCCAGTTTTTTCCTGCCCCTCACAAATTAGTAAAGATCCCTTTACCGTGACTTCGGAAGTTTCACTGTCATATTCTCTAGATGTCCCACTGCAGCACACAAATGCTGCAAGCTGTCATAACGCAGGTCACAATGTTGGAATGAGATTTAACTACTGAAAATAAGAGTGTCCTCCATTGTGCACTGAACAGTAGGAAAAAAATACGATTTAGGCAAAGAAGGTACATCACTTCCCCACTGCAAGGCTGTAAGAAAGTCTGGATGTATAGCGACTGTGAGGGAGGAGAGTTCATAAAGAAACAAGATGCAACCACTTCCTGCATACAAAGTCTTTTATTTCTAGGGTGACAGCTCCAACAAGTACTAGCATGAAGGCAGTACATCTCATTGGTTGTCCCTATCTTCAATGAAATGTCCTGTCTAAAAATTTTTCAATAACCTATATTCTGCAGGATATTTGAGGCCTTTAATACAGCTGAATGGAACACAAAATTCAGCACCATTTGATACTAACCAAAATACCTTTCTGGCAGTCTTGGCAGAGAGATCAGGTCAAATGGACACTGAACTAACCTCTGATTCTTAGTGGTGGTCCCTCCAAGTCAGGGTTTAGGCAAACAGGGACATTGCACAGTCGCTTCCCATGCTGTATCTGCTCTGTGAATAAATACAGAACTTCAGTCTCCAGAACTATGAATCCAGCATCTGTCACCAGCACTACAAGTCTTAAACAGTTAAAACAAGAGAAAGACAACAGCTACAGAAAAACAAAAGAAAAGAGTTAATTTTTTAAGAATAGAAAAGGGAGAGGGAGGACAGGGGAGAGAAAGACGATAGAAGTCCACAAAGGAAAGACAACACAGATAATTTAATACCAAAGAAGGCATTTTAGAAAAGTAAGCAGTATTGAACAAGAAAGGAAGTGCTAACCATGAAGATTCAACAAGACATGGAATATATGAGTCACAAAAAGAAAAAGACAGTGTTTAGAAAAATGAAGAGACTAGAAGTCAGGTACAGTTTGTGCTGACATTAGCTAGACACAAAATGATTTTATTTTACAGATAGTAAGCTTGGCAAAAGAGTGGTTTGAAATAAAAAATTAAAGAAACACACACTACAAAAAACACACATCATATACTTATGTGGGATAAGACTATTCCTTAGTTGTTTTACCTGAGTATACCGAGTCTTAAAATTGTGGCATGACATTGAAATGACAAATAGTCACACCGAGCATCTATCCTGAAAAATCCCTGTTTTATCTGTCAAAATGATAATTTTACTTTGAAGCTACTGGTTGAAAAAGAGACTGAAAGATGCAAAGCTTTCCAGAAAAGAACATTTTATTTTGTATCTCCATGCTTGGAGGCCTTTAGCTAGAATGAATGGTGGAGGGAAAAGTCATAGATGTTGTAAAGAAAGCTAGTGGACTTGGAACAAGATTAACAAGACAGAATTCCTAAATCGTTTTGAGTATTGACTTGTACCTCTTTAATACAGGCTAACTACTTCTTGCAGAAGGAGAGCAGTAACTTTTTAATCTCTAAACCCTTGCCTGAGAAACTAGGTGATACCAGCAAAGTCTCTTCAATAAACTTACCTGGTGACAGGACAAAAAGCCCATTGTTATGATTGACAAATTCAGACCTTTATCATTTAAGGATCTCATGCTGAGCATGCTACTCAGCACAGTAGATGAGAAATTGTTAATCCTAAAATATACTGTACCTTTAGCCATTCTTCAGCTACAAGATTTAGTGTGATGGAACCTGATGCTGAAGACTGAATTAAGCAAAAATTTTAACTCAACTGTCCAGAACTGGTGAGACATTGATTCAGCATGCTAAGCTCCACATAACATTTTAGTCATTCCTTTCTCTGGATGCATCTGGATCTGCTGATAAATTCTGAAGAAGCACAATCCCATGTCACTAACATCAAGATGGGCAATAAAATATTTAGCATTTATGACAAACCGGAATGAATTCATCATTTAGTGACATCTGCTATGAATTTGGTCATAACAGAAAATCCTTTATGGAAGAAAAAAAACAAATAAAACACTTGAGTAATGAGGAAATTATGTGCTTAATTCAGTTTTCATTGCTTTGCATTCATCTTACAGGGAGAAAAAAACAGGTCAGTGAGTGAACGGAAACTTCAGGTGTTCCAACATGAGCTGGCAGAAACTTCTCTAAAGAGAAATAAAACCGGCTGGTATAAGGCTCAACTCCTTGGTGTAACACCACCATTGTAAACTTACATGCAAATAAATTATGTCATGTACCAGGGATGAAACCCTATATGTAATTAAATCAACAGTGATACTTTCATTTCGTTCAATGAGGGCAGGAAATACTCCAAGTAATTTGCAAAATCATGGGGACAGCACTGTACCAGAGGGACCACCTCCCAAGTATGTAACTATTCCAGTTCATGCCAGATGACAACCTGGTACTCACTATAAAGTTTCACTTCAGACTTGCTATTGATTACTTGTCTGCAATGGTAGAATAGAAATACTCATTTTTTTAACGGATTGATACAGAAAGTAATTAGCTTAAGAAACAGAAATAAAGAACAATAAATGCAGCTCACCAGTATCCCAAGTGCTGATATTGTGGGGAGCACTAGACTGGTGTTCCAGCTGCCTCTTCATTAGCTGGTTCATTGTCAGAGCTCCCAAAGAGCCTCTTTTCATTTGTCTGAACTGAGCTGCAAGTCAGAAATGCAAAAGGATTTCAGGGGCTCAGACACCATGTAAAACTACTCTTATTTCCTGATCTTACAAGCCAGCATGAGGTAAATACTGAAAGGACAATCACTGCTAGCTCTAAGGACCTTGCTCAAGTCAGTATGCACTTTTCACACAGCTACATAGGGTATAATTCTGGCCCCAATGACATCAGTCATAAATGACTTGGATTCACAATCTCATCCACTGTGTCAATTGTCAGTGCCTTTTTGTCTCCAAATATCATGAAAGCTCTTCAAAACACTTCGTGTCTGTGAAGTGTAAAATATCACCCCAAAATTCCCATACTAGCAGGTGACAAACGTATACTTGAATCCTGCTTGCACACAATGTACTAAGGAAGAAAACTCGGTCTCCTCTCAGCAGAGTATGGAGGACTGCTCTGCCCATCCTCACTGCAGGAAAACAGATTCACTGACCTTGTACCACCAGCACCCTTCATGGTTGACGCAACCTGAAGAGGCCTCCTAAATATCTGCCACTCAGGCATAACACCTGCCCATTCTTCTGAACTACAAAGCCAGCACGCCTTTAAAGATGGATCCCTTTTGTAACTTCACCGCCGTTGTTCTTACATGGAGCTATCAAGGAACAAGCATTCACTATTTCCTTATCTGACTATTTACTATACTTCTTTAAATGGATATTACAGTTTGTAAAAGAGATGTGTCTCACTGGATAATGCTCCCACACGAAAGAAAACACAACTGTGGATTTAAAATTTAACTTTTCTGGTCATGTATTTTCTCAGTACTTAAATGGAGAAAGAAACAGAACATATAAAACTCCTGTCTTTCTGCCCTGGTTTCAGTTGAGGGAGTCAATTTTCATCATAGTAGCCAGTATGGGGCTGTGTTTTGGAGCTGTGCTGGAAGCAGTGTTGATAATGTAGAGATGTTTTCGTTGTTGTTGAGCAGTGCTTACACAGAGCCAAGGCCTTTTCAGCTTCTTGCCCTGCCCTGCCAGCAGGATGGGTCGGGGTGCCACAAGAAATTGGGAGGGGACAGACAGGACAGCTGACCCAAACTCACCAAAGGGATATTCCATACCGTATGGCTTTTGCTTTACCTATTAAACTGCCTTTATCCCAACCCATGAGTTTTCTCACTTTCACTCTTCCAATTCTCTCCCCTATCCTGATGGGAGAAGCGAGCAAGCTGCTGCATGGTGCTCAGCTGCCGGCTGGGGCTAGACCACAGCCTTTTCTTACCTTTTTTCTCCACTCCTAAGAAAATTCAAATCAAACAAGCATAATACATTCACTTTCCCAGTTGAGCCTGAGCAATATATTTCCATAACTGCAACAAAAATCATCGTCCAACGTATGAACACAGAGCTTTAAGCCCTGCTTGGACAAGGTATGTGAGAGTGCTTACATGAATCTCCATGCAGGAAAGCTGTTAAAACATTGCCTTAAGTATACAGAATCATAGAATCATTAAGGTTGGAAGAGACCTCAATGTTTAAGTGCTTTCCTGAACAGGGCCTTAAAGCAAGGGCAACAATGCAAAATCTTCTCCTAATGATTATTTTCATGTGCAACTCCATTCAACATCATTTAAAAGAATATTAACACAATATCAGATAGTTCCGCTCCAAAATTCGAAACAGTATCCAGCTAAGCTTTGAAAATAAACCCAGCCTTACGCATTATTAACTGTGATGAAAAAGTAGAGACAAGAGATAAACTACATCTTTCAGAGAGCTCTAAGCAGTTGAGTGCCTTCTCCTAAACTGGTTTTACTTAGATTCAATCTGAGTTTCAAATTCTGAGAAAGCAGCAGATTTCCTAACAAAACAAATACAGGCCCTGAGTAATAATGAACACAATAACTTCAGTGGGAATCTGCACACTGAAACTATTTTATTAGGTGAAGTATTTTAAGTTTTGCCTTACAATATCATTTCAATGTATCAGAGTGCATTTAAATTCTATTTTTGGTCCAAGTATAAACTTCTCCAGCATTGCTATAAAGCAGTCCTTGTATAACTGAACTTCAGGAACTGAACCAGACCAAGAGACCATTCCATGTTTCACTTTTAAAAGCTATATTGCAGCTGCTTCTCACAGCAAATTAGGGAAAAAATAGGATTTCCATCGTTTTCAGGGCAAGGATTTTAAATAGATGCTTTATCACTTTATCAAGCACAGAATTTCCTGATGAAAGAACAGCAATTAACATTAGAACTGACAAGACTGCTTGGAGTGCAGATGACTGTCAAAATTTAGCAAGTTATCTCTTGGAATTTTCTTAACAGCTTTTGCAGTTGTAATTAAAAAACTCTCATGCATATTTCACATAATCAGGCTACTGTTGAGCTGGTTTGGATTTCCAGGGTTATTTACCTGATTTCTCAAGGACAGCCATGATTTCAAATATTGATAAGTTAAGAAGAAAAAAAAATTTAAAAACCAAAACCCCCAGATTGTAGCTAGCTTTGCACAGTGTTAGAGCCAGGCTGATGGCTGTGGACCAACACATGACTTTTAGGCCGATGACTGACGAGTAGCATAAGGAGGGAATTTTCCTTTGATCAGGTTTTCTACAAGAAACCCAACAATCATGAGAAGATCAGTTATCTTCCCACAGTAGCTGGTGAGCCTTTCATATGTTAGCTAGTGCTCTGGTCAGTCATCCATTTATTGCTGTGGAATTCTCTACTCAAAGCAAAATCTTTCTATTACAGTTAATGTGTTTTCTGTGGCCAGGCACCGGCTGTAAAAGTAACGTTATCTATTTGTGTTACTGAATTGCCTTGTGCTCACAGTCCAAGCAGGACTTACTATGCAAAGCACTGTAAAAACACATAGTAGAAGGCCAAAAATATTTCAGTCTAAATGGACAAGAGACACAATGGAAGCATTCGTGTCGTTTTTCGCAGTTGGAAACTGGGGCACACAGAAAGAAGAAAGGAATATTTACAAAGGAATGCAGGCTCAGTATCATATAGGTACTATTCCCAATTTCATGTATTGGGATTTACAGGAACACCTAGCACTCAGTGAAACCAGACAGACAGAGACAGGTCTTAACTGGCACCTCTTTAGCTGCTTTAGTAAGTGGCATCTGCATCATCAGGTGGCCAAGAAATGTACTCTGAGATGCACACGACAGGAGACACTAGTAGTAAAACTGGAGAGGAAATCTCTAATTTGGAGTACTCATCCAGCATGTCTTCCTTTAATAGGCCAGACACTCCTTCCAATCAAATCAGCAGATGCTGAATTTCAGAAATTAAAATTTAACTTTTCTACAGAAATCTGAAACTGCACTTTAGCAAGTCAGTTGAGCTGATCAAGCCAGTCATCATTTCCTCTCCCTTTTCTCCTAGTCAGAGTCCTGCCCCATCAACCTTCGGATGTGTTACTTAACATTACCTAGACACACCATTCTGGATTTTGTTAAGTGTTCTAAGATGCCTCCACCTTCCACTGTTATCTACACTTGCTCTGTTAAGTCATGTGTCAATGTCTACCTAAACCAACCCAGTTCACTTCCCACTGAAATGGGTACAGGAGTCTCAGATGAATAGATACAGCATTTCAGCTAAGGAAGTGGGATTTCAAAGCATTTTACAAAAATTTCAAGAGGTTTTTTTCCTAAAGTACAGCAACAAATGTGCTGAAGACCATAGCAACGTCCCTGTGCTTCCATACACTGACAGTTGACAATGCCTTCCTCTCACTGGAATATAAACATTCAACTTCATGAAATACCACTTTTAGCTGCTACCTACTCTAATTGAAGAAAACCACATTTGTCAAATTTGCCATGTCACAACAGAAAATCTTGCAGCCACTAACTGCTAAAATCTTGCTGTCTGTCAGAGATTTAACAGATCTAGTGACTGGCGGCCCATGGTCTGGACAGGTACACTCTTCGCTGGGTTCATAATTGGCTGGATGGCCGGGCCCAGAGAGTGGTGGTGAATGGAGTCATATCCAACTGGCGACCGGTCGTGAGTGG
>VWZZ01006841.1:497164-588636 GCA_013399095.1 Psophia crepitans
TCTATTCTATTCTATTCTATTCTATTCTATCCGACACAGCTATACTTCCAAGAACCAATAAAACTCAAGAGAAGGCATTTGCCATACAAGATATGCATCCAACACACAAATATAGCAACTTAGACTTAATCTTCACAGCAGAGGTAAACTTACTTGATATGGAAGAGTGACTACTTGTCTCCGGGACACCTGCTTCAAGGGTCGGTGCAGATGATGACTCTCTTGGCATTTCCAGCGTTGAAAGTCCTTTGGCAGCAGGATCTGCATATGAAAATTGTGCTTAAACTCTCACTATTTAGAATCAATAAATATTTTCCATCCGCTTTCTCCCTTTTTCACATCCTTTCAATTATCCATTCACCATCTCCATTTCCAGCAGGTTTAAAAGGATTCAGTGTCTGTGTTGTAAGAGTTAGAGGCACAGGGATCTACTGGTTAAAATCACTTTTTAAAGGAGATTTCTACCTATGCTTTTTAGGCCTCAGAAGTACTAAATGCACATAGTTTGATTTTGATCCCACTTACAGAGTGATTATCAGGACCACCAACATGGAAATAAGAGAGGTACCACTAATGTCAAGCTTAGCAACTTTTAAAAGCCTTATCTCCAACACATTAGCAGCCTTCCAGTACCTACAAGAAAGCTGGAGACAGACTTTCTGCAAGGGCATGTAGTGATAGGACAAGGGTAATAGCTTTAAGCTGAAGGAGGGGAGATATAGGTTAGATATTAGGAAGAAATTCTTTACTGTGAGGGTGGTGAGGCAGTAGAACTGGTTGCCCAGAGAAGCTGTGGAGGCCCCATCCCTGGCAGTGTTCAAGGCCAGGTTGGATGGGGCTTTGGGCATCCTGGTCTAGCAGAGGGTGTCCCTGCCCATGGCAGGGGGGTTGGAACTAGATGGTCTTTGAGGTCCCTTCCAACCCAAATCATTCTATGATTATCAGTCTTCATTCAAAAGGCTGCTGATCTCACAGTTGATCCTAAAGATTCAGAGTGTTTAAGATTCTGCCAGTAAAAAGAAAAATAAGCCATTAAAGCAAAGTGGGTTTATGTTATGATAACTGATGTAATCAATACGGGAGGAATATGTATCCTGGAAAAATGAATATGTATCTGTGCTGTAAGAAGTCTCAGGCAGGAAACTGTAGCCCAGCATTGTGCAGAGACAAGCCATTTGGATATTTCATTCGAGATCAGTTATATCGGAAGCCCTTCCAAAACATATGCAAGTATAATAGGCTAACAAAGCTTGACTAAGACTTTGAAAGTATAATCAACCCATTATGATGGTGATATTAAGCCTACTTAAATGAATTACAACATGTATGTTCTCAAATAAACTAATCAATAAGGCTAAACAAAGCAAAACAGAATGTAAGAGATACATTAAACTACCCAAGCCACTAAATTATCTAGTTATCTCAATTGCCTGAATCAACCTGCAATGTCAGTGAGCACTTAATGAGTCACTGTGAATGTTTTATGCTTCCCTTGGATGACATCCTTAGATGCATGCAGCCAAATGACCACCATACATGCTATAATCCTAGGTTCCACATGGTGTTTCAGAGCTGGGACAGTCCCTCCAAGCAGTTTCACGGGTGACTGTTAGTTACTGCATGAAAACTGTCCATTATTAATGGTCAAAAAAGCATTTGAGCCTAAATGCACAGTTCTTTTATGACCATTCTTCTCTAAGAACCTATGTGAAATATTCAAAAGCACTCAGTTCTCTCTTGTTTTTACAAGGCTCCAGTGGCTCTTCAGCTTACTGGAACCACAAATGGGATGACAGGCCTGAAACATAAACGGAACACTAAATTATGATCACACTGAATGATTTCTCCTTGTCAAAGTGGGATATCATAATAGGAAATTGTACTATGGTTCGCTCTGAAGTAATTAAGAAGCGAGGTCAGGAATGCATAAATATTCCCCCTCACTTCACTGGCAACAAAGAGCTGAGGCCTGAAGGATTCTTTCTTTTTAATTAATAAGTTAAAAAAGACTGATAAAATTCTAGTAACTAAAAAATCCTGAAAAAAACAGCCACAGAAGTAAAGAGGCAGCAGCATACAGTTTTTGAAACATCCAATTGGAAACTGAGGAAACAGCTAGAATACATTTTCTCTCCACCTTAAAAATTTAGTAACAAAACCCTGTATTGAAATGACCTAAAAAAAATGGGATACACAGGAATACTGTATGGCTTTCCTTGTGCTTGACCTTCAAATCTTCATCAAACACAAGCCTTGTAAACTTTGTGGATATCGAATACAAAGGCAGCTACAAAATGTGTCTAACGTATTACAAAGTGTGTGTATATCTGATCCTAAATGCAACATGTGGTTAATTCCAAGCGCTCTTAGTTCTGAAGTCTACAGCCCCCTCAGCTTTATACTTTGTGATCCAGTCTGCTTTCCGCTGCCTTATGCGTGCAGAAGAAATAAAGGCCAAAAATCACTACGCACAAAAGAGAATCAGTGTAGCATGGACTAGATCAGCAGGATAAAAGGCACAAAAGTATGATGGTTTTTCTGACTCCCCGCATAAAGAGGCCATGGGGTTTCACTCCCCAACTTGGATACCGGAGCCAGTATTTTTGCCACTGAGCTCCACTTTCTTTTCAAACAGGCCCTCACACATGCACGATATCTGTATGGTTAGCACATTCCTTCTAAGAAATAAACACCCAAAAGCATTCAGTTAGCTCAAATCAAATCACATACTACATATACACACATCCCTATACTGGGCTGTTACCAAAACCTTCAAGCAGTAATAAGACTTTTAATTGGGTCAGTGGTTGAGCTCACCTGCCTCCTTCTGCTCTCCCAGCTTGTCGAGGATGTTGAAGGAAATGTCCAGGTACTCTCTCTGAATAGCACTCACAGCAATCTTCCTCTGCTTCCTCTGACGGGGAACAATCTGAATCTTAAATTCTGACTCCTCAGTCTCCTCTTCTTGTTTATGCTCCGTGTTTTGTTCAGTGTCAGACTCTGTGTTGGTATCAAGTTTATCACTTTCTGTTTGGTTTTCAGAATCTTCAGGGACTTTAATAAGGACTGTCTTTACATTTGGGCTTGGAATTGCTCCACTAGGTCTAATTTCCTCCACACTGAGCTCACAGTTATCATCAAGGGACATTTCTGGAAGAGCAAATGACTTCTGCAGCAGGTCCCTTTTCTGTTTCAGTGTTAGTGAGTTCCCACAGGAGATGTCTTGAACTTCCTCTGGCTTAACTAACTCTGAAGAGTCCTTCTGATCTTTGGGAGAAGTGGAAAGGATCTCCTCTATTCCTGCTGAAGCAGTATTGCTTGTATCCTTAGAACTGAAGTCTTTGGAGCAATCTTCAATGCTGAACTGGACCAGTGGAGTTGTGCTGAGGCTGAGGGCAGAGACATTGATAGGAGTTGAGGGAGACGACACAGCAGTCTTGCCAGAGACTTCATCATGCAGCTGGTTTGCTGCTTCTTCTTCATCACTCTCCACTATTCTAAGGGGAGGAAGTGGTTCAAAGACTAGAGAGTCGCTGTCTGAAGTGGAGAGTACTGAATGTTTTTCAGGACCTGATGTTGAGTCAGAAGACAAATCTATCAGATCTAAATCTTCTTTGGGACCAGTATGTTTAACCGGAGAGTCCACTTTCACTTCATAGGTTTCCATGCAGTTTAGCCTAACTTCTGGTATGACAGGTCGTCTTGTTTCCTGGAAACTCTCTGTAGGAGGAAGATTCTCTTGCGTGTCTATATTTTCAGCTTTAGTAGAAGAATTCTGCCGAGACCGTCCATAATCACTGTGTCTGTGTATGGCGTAAGCAGCCGGGACAGGTGGTTTTTCTAAGTCACATCGGTCTATGCAGGACTTCCTGCGATGTTCATCTAATGAAAACAACAGGGAGTCTGCATTCCCTATATCAAGAGATTTTTGTTTTAGAGAGCGCAGTTTTTTTTTCTGAATGCTTTCTTCTCTCACACAGCGTAGAATACTGTCTTGTAAGGCCCCCGTCTCTCTATATTCAGCCAGCTCTATTTCACCTGATCAAAACAGAAAGAACTAATACTACCTCAGTTGGAGACTTGTTCATCTTTATCTCACAATTCAACATGACTGGCATTTCAGATTAGTCAAAATTGTCTAAAATTTGTTTTAGCCTCAGAGCCACATTACATAGATTTTTACAATGAGCAAAAGAAACCTACTACTTGGATAATAGTGTTTATCTAAATTCTATCCAAATTCTACTTATCCTGGACAAATTTACCCTGAAGATAGACTGTTTAACCTCATGCATTGAACAGAAGATGGCCCAGGCAAGTAATTCCTACTGGGGATGGCTGCATTAGGAATGAGAAGAAGAAATGACCTACAGAGACCATTCTGAAGAGGTTTCAAAATAATTTTGGACTACATCATTGTGGACATTAGTGTATATTAGAGCACACCTACATGTTATTTACTGCAGCAAAGTAGGCTTAAAATGGATGCTTCTAGTTTAAGAAGCAAGGGTAGCAGGATGTGGCAGCACAACCCTGAGATCAGAGGGGTGTTCAGAGAATTTTTCCCCCAGTGATCTTAGATCCCAGCAGAGTCCAGGAACTATTACACCACATAGTCATACCTCTCCGTCCTAGGGAGGAGAGAAGTGAGCACAGTTACACGTGCTGGTACTACCACTGCATTGGTATTTTGCTACGTGAACACACTCATTGAGAACTATTTTAAAAGGCTATCACTGCTGTTATTATGAATGATATATTTTCATATAAACCATAATATTCCTGATCATTATTACTCCCATATTTCAAAATGCTCCAGAGGTGATTCACCATGCAAAAGAAGTAGTAAGAAAAGTTCAAGTAGATGTTTGCTCTAGTGAGAATCATTTCCACCACTGTGTAAACAGCTGGAAGAACAAAAGGCAAGTGGGTGGTGGTGGAAATCTCTTCAACTTTATTTTTTAGGGTATTCATTTCAGAAACCTAAATTTGAAAACAAAATCCTCCTTTTTTTTTTTTTAAACCACCAAATGACCTTTTTTACCAATGGAAAAACGTATTTGCAGCAGCAACAACAGATTTGCTTACTCTAGAGTCTCGGCTCATCAAAAAATGAATTTTTGTGAAAATATAAATTTGAGTAAAAATCTTGAGCCTGATGGTAGAAGAAAATGGCAACAAATACTCTTAGACATGTGCACATTTGAAAGAGCTTAAAGTTTCATAAAACAATTGCTGATTTGAGATCTTTTTATTTTGGACTGCCTACTTTGAGGCTCCTTTAAGAGAATTCACTCAGGGAAATGAGGAGTTCCTGCTCTCTAAAGTCAGATAGAGTACTTGTATTCAAATTAGGCAGTGCAACAAAGTCTATGAAGAAAGGTGGTAGCTTGAAACTAAGAGTAGGAAATTGTATTTCTGCATGAGTTTATTTCAACAAAACAATTCATACTTCTCTGCGCATTCATCTCAACTGGTTGATATTTCACCATTTTGCTGCCACCAATTCTTTTCAGTCTTGCAAAGAAAGTTTGAGATTCTTTATTGCCAGGTCCAGTTGGTGTATCATGAATATCAGATTCATCAAAAACACTGTCTTCCTCTGCTGAAGAAAGAAAAAACGTTATTACTCTTAAGAGAGTGCAGTTTCTTGAATGAAAAGCTGTCTATGTAATTAAACCTCAGTTAGTTGTAAATAAACTGGAATTGGAAAATGAATAATCATCTGAAGTTTGCAAAAAAATTTGTACCCCAGGTATAACTTTGCCATTCTTGTTACATCTTGAATTAAGGTCAGAAAGGACAGAGATAAACTAAAAATGGGTTACAATGCAACAAAAGCATACCAAGACTTTTACCATTCTAAGCTGATCTTTTCTACTACTAATAATACAGATTCTTTAGATGGAATAAATACAATAGATCTGAACACTGACTTGAGTAAATAACTTCTACAGCGCTCAGTGATAAATCAGAAACTGAAGAAGACCAAAATTAGAACAAGAGCTGCAAGGTCAGTAATAAACCAGCAAAACAGGAAAGTGAAAAAGGAAGAAATCGATAATCTTGGCAAGCTGGTAATAGTAATAGTGTCAGACCTAAGAGTATGAATTATGAAATTATTGACCTAAGGAGTAATAGTAAACCATTATGCTCTAATATGAGACCTGCTGGTTGAAAATGGCAGAGTAAGATCCAAATCTATTTATCCATCAAAAAATAACCACATGAAATGGCTATTAAAAAAGAAGTATAAAAAAGGAAAAATCCACATCCATTGTGTCTAGTGATTCACCTCCAAGAAAATAAGAAACACTGCTGGGATGAAAAAGAAAACAGAGCACTCAAGAAACAAAAAGATTTGCCTTCTTTATTCTAGTAAACAAACATGGAGAGGAAATGCATCTGGTGTCTAGGAGTGAAGAGGCACATAAGGCAGTGTTCGAATGGCCAAAAATCGAAGACTTAAACTGGACATTTATATCTTTAGCTTTGATATTGGTGGAAAGTTTCTACTACATGAAAAGTTACGGAACTGCCACCCAAACGCATCAGGGATAAGGTACCTAAGTGATACGAAGAATCCAGAAAAATTAATCAAAGTTGATAGCAAGAATTTCTACAGGGACTGGGTTTAATAAGTTAGGACATGACGTGAAAGTAATCTCCAATGTGTCTAATTTCTTCTCACCTTTGGCAACAAATGCTTCTCAAGATTTATCATCAGCTCTACAACTGTATGAACAGTATGTACACTTGCCATGATCCCCACAGAAAAATTAGGAAGAAGGTTCAATACTGTGAACATCCATCTTCAGCATAGGGATTCTTTCTGCCTGACAATGAAATGCTCATCTGTTCATCATCTAAACACCACCTCTGATGGTATCAGTAGGACACACACTACCTGACCAGAGGCTAAACAAGACTGCTTAGAAAAGGTGGGAAAGGCTTTGAGTTTCCAAGCCCTTATGGAATTACATTGGCCGTTTCTTGCAAGTGAAAGAAAATTTTACTTTTTTTTTTCTGCAGCAAAGGAAGAGAATCATCCCTACAACTAAGTCAGCATTTACAGAGTAAAATTTCCCTGTTTATGGTCCTTTACCTCTGAGTATCGTAAAGCCCTTCAAAACACCTTTGGAAAGCAAGTAAACATTATTCTCCTTACTTTAAACATAGAGAAACAATGAAGTGAGACACAAGACCACCCAGGGAATCAATGTTGGGCATGGGACTGGAACACCGAGTTTTCTAAACTTAACTTGGCACTTACTGTGAACAGCCAACAGGGTACTTACGCACCTCGCTTTGTCTTAGAAATCTCTCAGAATCAATCCAGAAACTGGACGTATTAGTACTACCCTCAGCATTCTTAAGTCATCATGAATTGTCATTAACTCAGCTCAAAACAAAGGCAAATCCACAATAAGTCCACAGTTATCCGAATTCTTTCAGCCCTCCTCTAGCAATACAAAATGTCCAAGTGAGTGAGAACATGCGATACATCACTTATATCCATTTTAGGATTGCTTTAATTTGCTAGAGCTGAGTAATAGAGTGTTCAGGTAAAGAAATTTTGTGTCTTTGTTCAGCTTGATATCTTTTTGTGAGCAACAAGCAGCAAAAGAGGAAAAGGTACTGACATACATAAAAAGAGTGCTTCTGGAATTCTTCAGAACACTGCTGCACGCTAGGAAGTCTGTTTGGCAAGGAAGATGTAAATAACAAATAAGCAGCTAAAAGACAAAACAGCTGAAAAGCAGCTACAGATGAACATCAAAAGAAGCTGTTAAACTTTGATCGTAAATACTTATCACATAATAAATATCACAAGTGTAAGCAGCTGGACTCAGACACCATGTTATTTCAAGCCGCAACCTTAGACCAGTTCACACCATCACAGCGCTTCTGTTACAGCTAGTGAGCACATACCAAGTTAACAACCAGATGCAGACTCTGAGGGTTGAACCACTCTTCTGCCTTTAGACACCTACATCATATACATCTGTATGTAAGCTAGTCAACTTCAGCTCCTTTTACAGAGAAAAGCAAACTATAGACTGAATTCATCATTTTCTCTTTCCAGCATCAAATATTTGCTACTATGCCATGTTATCACAAAGTATAATCAGAATGCAGTGTCAGGCTGGTTGCACACCTTGTGTGTTGACAGGATCAGTTAATGTTGTCACAGAAAAGGCCAAGGACTACCCAGGCATGGTGACGGAACTACTAGGTCTACAGTACACTCCCTCCAAGAGAACTCAGACTGCTGTGCTTAGCATATAGAGGAATTGTGAATTTCTTTTACTATAGATGGCTATAGCTGGTTAAGATAAGTCACACCTCGGACTTAATTCTCAGTATTATTTTATAAAATTCAAACCATATTTACCCATTTCTACATCATCTGCAAGACTTAATGAATTGAATCAATGACCGTCATATAAATGAGAGTGCTAAAAGTACCTTTCTCCTTCTCACTGTATCGGCTTATGTTACTGTTGTCACTATACAAAGGACCAGCAGATGCATGGGGCTTGCAGCTGTGATATTGAGCGTTGAGGGTATTGACTGTGATGTGGATTAGGTGAAGTACAATCTTGCTGATTTCACAGTCTCTGTAGGGGTACTGCTCAGTGAAAGAGAAAAACTTCAGCTTAAAAACAAACTTTTCTCCATGGATAAACATTTAGGTCGTAAAATAGAAAAATGACAAGAATATTGTATGCTGGATGACCCCTGCCTTCCTTTGATCATATATTTCTAAATACCTCATGAGAAGCAGGACTGTTTTAAAAAACATTTTTTTAAATCCCTATTAGTAATATTTACTATACTGTTTTCTTGACTTTTGTATGACAAAACCAACTAGTAATAGTAATGCAAAAACTCTTATCAGAACTGTTCTCCAAATTCTCTATTTCAATCAGCATGTTACAATCCTTTCTAGTGTCTCCACTTCCTTGTATGCCCTACAGACCTCCTAGAAATTTAAGCATATCAAAAGTATTCACAGCTGTATTTTAGTGCATAAACACATTACATTTTAGCAACACTTCCCAAAAAGCATAACTTAAGAATACAAGCCGTTGACCTGCCCCCCCCTCATTTAATGTTACTTAAATTTTTTTAAACCACTTTTAAGTTATTCAAACTACAATTCATTGGAACTATATAGAGCATTTTCCTATTTTCAAATCCATATTTTTCTTTCTCAGGTAACCATATGAAAAACAATATAGACAGCTGAAGTAACAGGCTTTCATCTGTGCTACTCACCTAACTACTTCAGACACTGAAATTAAATATAGTGAGTAAGCAAATCAAGGAAACGCGTTCTTTACAGTTCCTTTCACATACAGTACAGTTAGGTGTTCCCTGTAACAAATTTCAAACTGAAGCATAAATTTTAAAGTAGACAAGTGTCTTTTTAAGACTACTCACCTTATAGAGAATGACAAGCAAAGCCTTTAACCACATCTGCCGAATGTGAGGTTTGAGGGACCAGAGGGAACAGCGAGGAGGCTGCTGAAAGTAATGTCTTAGCTGAGGACAAGTGCAATATTTCAACACCTGCACCACCAGGGGAAGAAGGTGTTTCCCCAGGTTGATGTTATAGTCCATCACCTGAAAAAAATATTAACGCAGGAATTAGCTCACCAAAATCAAAGCCACTGATGTTGAAAAGCAAAATAACTAATACAGTTGAGGTATTAGTTGAGTGAAAAGAAACAGACATTTTTGAGGAAGTCTCAATATCAGTTAGGAACTTACTGCCAGCTTGCCACATTCTCATTTTAGCTAGATAGGTAAAATGAAACAAAAGATGTTTGAAAGCCTTTCATCCTGCATTGTCTATATTTTAACATACATTGGCAAGTTCATAAAATATACTATGTTGGGATACTCTTGTATTATAGCACAAGCTGATCATGCTTCAAACAGACAAAAACATATTAGGTACATCCCAGGTTTAACGGATAGGACGCTTTTGTGTGTTTTGGGAAGTGGGTGTTGTATATTTTTGTTATTTAGGAGTTTGTATTAACACTACATGCCACCTTCCATGATTTTCTCATCAGGCTTGCAACATTAGCTGTTGTGTTTTTTTAAGCCCCATGTTCCGTGAGCAGGTACTGAGACAAGAATCCCACTCTTCACTATAGCAAAGAGAAGGCTGTGTCTGCAATGTTCTGCAGAAAGTCTAAGTGTGCAAATCCTAAAGGATCCAAGAATAAAGCTAATGAAAAATATCTTGCTCCAAATAAAATGCTCATCAATTTTAAGTGCTGGTGTTGCTGTAGACAGGTTGCTGTTATTACTTAGTCATAAGTCTTGCCTCCCCCATGACTTTTGAAGAGCATCGTGCTATTTAGCGTCTATCCTAGAGGTTTGAATCCTGCTGGTTAGGTGCAGCATGGCCACATATTCCCACTGTCCTGACACAACTGTGTCTTCCATTGAAACTGCATTGCTAATTTTCACTATCTTCTCATCAGTCTTGTAACATTAGCTGTTTTAATTTAAAGCCACATGTCCTGAAATCAGCAGCTAAACTAGATCGTAACAAGGATGCACAACACCCTTGTCTCTGACTCTGACCTATACTGGTTGACACCCAGACACAGCAGGCCAAGCAAACTCCAGCACATTCACCCAGATCTAACACGTCCCTGCTGTTTCAGTGGACTTTGTTTGCCAGGAGCCCTGCACATCTAAACAGACACAAACATCAGTTTCATTCACATCCATTTCCTTCAGGTTTGTGTTTCTTTTTTTTGTTTTGTGTGTATTAGAACGAGGGGATGAGCCTATTTTACGAGCACAGAACTCATCTCTCAGATTCCTTCCTGAATACACTGACTAGAGGTTTTTCTCTGTAAAATTCTCTAGTTCGATGTGCAGCTGTCAAATTTTGTGCTGCATGCAGAGAACTAAATAGATGAATCCCATGTCTATACACGGAGGGTTAGCCTGTTGAACGGATGATATGTAATCACCAAATATGGTCCTACCCTGCAACGCCTTGTCCCCTCAGGGTGAGATAGTTGTTTAGCATGGTTAGGAAAAGCTCATCCATACAAGGAAGACAGAGCCCTGCCTTAACACAGGATTACATTACTGTAATGCAGACATGTCTTCAGCTAAGCAGACCCATCTTTTTAAGTTGTCACCAGAAGATCTGGAATAAATAGTGCTGCAAAAGCTGAGCAGAGCCCAGCCTGGGATGCTGAGGGGAGCCCGGCACTGCTGGCTTAGCCCCTCGGACAGGCTTGTACAACATTGCCACCGTGCGGGGCAATACCGCACTGCCTGCAGACACCAACACCAGCTCACTGCTCCTGCCAGGGACAGCAAAAGGCATCCCGTGCCTTCAAGAATTCCAAATACTCACATTTTATGATGCAAAACACTAAGACACATTTAATTTTACTTTTTTTTCTTGAACTAACCATCCTAACCAAGCTTGGAGTCAAAGCCAAGGAACCAGCAAGTCAGCCCAGTCCCAACCTTTGTGGAGCTCACTGGGGAAAGCAAATATTTATGGCCAGGGGAGGGAGCGTAACCGAAATAGATCTCTTAAGAGCTCCATACTGAGTTTCCATACTGTAAACACATCTTTGGATTTCAAACAGCATTTCTCTTGCAGCAAAGGAGATTCCCAACACAAAGCAGCCCTACAGCTAAGAAAAAAAAATCCCCCAAAAAATCTATATTAAAGTTTAGGTATCTGCTACGTGGAGAAAAAACCTAGCCTACTGAAGTTCTCCGACAAATTCCATTTGATGTTAATGGAACCAAAACTCAACTATGAAGCTTTTCAAACAGAAACATTGAATTTGCCTATGCGTTTTAAAGGTGGGAGAGACATTAAAAAGGCAAAAGAAGAAAAAGGCAGTGGCTGATATTTATAGTTGCTGTGCTTCTGAAAATCAGGTCGATTATGATCACTGAAGCTGGGGAATCCAAACTTGGAAAACATGAAGAAAATTATGGAAGATATGGCCCTGTAACCTCAACTGCCACTTCCAGACTCTCAATCCAATGGTAACAGGCCTGAACCTCCTTTTACAGGCTTCAGCTTAAAACTATACAAGTGAAAGATGATTAATACCACATAGCAATGGTGCTCAGAGACAAGCTACCCAGTTTGCATTAACACCTTCTATTTTGCCTGCTGAAACACCATACCTGACTCCTCCATGACGGTGAAAGTTTATCCAGGTATCTACAAGTGACTTTGAAAAATCACTGCTTTCAGTGTATGAGCCAGAAAATCCTGATAAGAATTGCAGATACAGAAGAGGCCAGGATAGCTTTGAGCAATGTTTGAAGGTTATAGTGGGCATTTGAAGAGCTGGGGCAGGTGGATATCTGAAATCACAGACCTCTTTTTCCCCTAAGGTAATCATTTATGTGACACTCTGATAAGGAAAAAGTGCGGAAGTGACGATGATGCTTCGTGGCAAATAACGAGTGCTCTGCAAGTGTGAAATGTTTTTCAGCCTAGCATCATAAACTGCTCTGTCAGTAAGAATTAACTGAGCCTTAGAAGAGCCTTGGGAGGTAGGAAATTACAGCCCTCTTTATAAGATGGAGAAAGAAGGCACAGGGTAAGGGTGTGCTCAGTGATTTATCATAGCAATACAGGCAGAAGTTCAACCATGGTGGCACCACTCCCTCGGAAAGAGAGAACAGAAAAGTCCTGGTTCGCTCTAAGAAAGAGGAGGAATGAGTCTCCCACAAAGTAAAGAATGACAGAATTAACAGACCATTCACAGAGGGAAACACAAGAGCACATGGGTCTCAAGTCTTCCTGAATGGAAAAGGAGGAAATGACACGTGAGGAAAGTAAGGAATTCAAAGTCTAGGGAAAAAGAGCAAAGAGGTTTGGAGCAGTCTCTGATTTTTCATACAGTAGTATTATTTACATGCCTGAACACACACAAAACCATTATCTCTACACCAATAATGCAGCAAGTTTAGACTACTAGTAGGAAGTTATAAATTAGCATACTTCTATTTAACTATTTACTTTTTAACTGCAAAACAAAAACCTACAGAAAGCACTTGATCAGGCTACAGGAGCCTTCTGAGAGTAAAAAACAAGCAGCATTCCTGTTCCCAAACTCTTTCACCAACTGAAGAGGTGTTAAGAAGGTTTAAGCAGGATTAGGCACTCAGCCACTATTTTGGAACAAAGGTGGCTGTGCACCACCATTTCAACAACAGGCAAGGAGAAATAGCTGCAAAAAGTAGTAAGTCCCTTCACCTACTTGTGCTATTCCAGCAATAAAGGCGTTAAAGCAGGTCGAAACACGCATTTTTTGTGGTGCAATCATGAAGCATCCTTCCTGCTGATCATAACCAAGCAGGACGTACAGATGGCGCTTGACTGTGTTGAAAGCTTTAGCGCTGCTGATGTCCGACTCAGCGCTGCTCTCATCCTTTGCCATGAACTTCATCAGCACAGTAATGAGCTGGTGGACAGTCTGGTGATCAATCCCAGCATCCTCTGGCAGCAGGTCTTTTATTGTATTATCGTTCTCTGGAGAGGGTTGGCCTATTGGCACAAGTAAGACATTGGTATCAGACAATAAGACTAATATAAGACTAACTCTACGATGCTATGAAAAATTATTTCCACTAGAAAATCAAAGGGAACAGAAAATATTATTCTGACAGCACCAAAAGGGGGCAACATTTGAAAATTAAGTTTTTATTACACAATTAATTTTTGTTTGTTCACTAAACACTATAAGTGTTAACAATTAAAATTAGTTGTTACTAAAATGTATTCTGATCTATGGTTAAAAATCTAACAGTGAAAAAGCAAGCTGGTATGAAGCAGAATTATAAAAGGATCGACTTGTTTTCATTTCAAGGATAAATCCTTTTAACTATTGAAAATAGTGCTTACTTTTGCAAGAACAGTTTAAACTGAAGTTTGCAGTGCCGACCCTGCAAGCAACATTAGCTCAAAGTATAATCTTAAAATCCCTCCTGCATGTCTGTGTTAGCCAGCAACTAACATCCACTTAGTCTGTTAGTTACTTACATGTCTCATGGTTATGTAAATTCATAGATATATATTTAGAACAAATATTACATCGAAACTTTTGCTGGACCAAGATTTGGAGATACAAAAAGAAAACAATAAATTCTGAAATAATTAGAATGAGAAATACAGCAAGTTCCATTTTCAGAAACACATTAAAAGTGTATATAGAAAATAACTTTAGCTTTGTGGACATCAAGTGAAAAATACTCTTTCCACATATTCTACCCAGGTTAAAATTTTCCATTAAATTGTATCAAAAAGACACCATTTTCATGAAGATGGTATTAGACTGTTTTCTTCAACCCTACTTATTTTTATCTCTATTACATGTTGTGAGATTTTCCCTAAAACAAAGAAGGAGATAAGACGGAATGAGTCAAAGGATCGTGGAGCTCTAAATAAATCCTGGTTCTCCAAATAGAACTCAGTGAGTAATTAATCTGAAAAGATTAGCCTATTTTACTTTCACTTGCTGCTCAGTGATAAAATGATCAGTCTCGCCATGAGTTTGTAATACGAACACCAGTTAACAGACACTTCCCAGGACTTCTCCTGACATTGTACTTTCCAGAAATATTATTACACTTCCTGAAACATTAAAATCTCATTCCTCATGCTTTACCCTCACTGAAAACTATACAGTAGGACACAGTGAAGAGTGCCTCACCCCGAGTGGTCTGTCATAGCTCTACTACAGATCATGTCTAGGGAATGTAAATCACCTCCTGTTTTAACTTCTAATGTAAAAACCTGCAATGAACCGGCGATGGAGAACGGCTTGTTTAAAACTAGAAAAAGCCTACCATCCTGTTTAGGCAGTAGACTTTCAGAGTCCAGAAAACCTTCCTCTGCTGTCTGAAATGAGTCTTAAGTTATATCAAACTTAAACCAAACTTTCACTTCATTAAGACATCATACAGGGTATCCTGTACCAAATCAAGCTGATTAGGTTGAAGCTACAAATGCACAACCAAGGCAGCCCTGTCTTTACCATGGCTATGGTGGCTTTTACCCCTCAAAAAGTGTGCGCATACATATACACTTTGTGTGCATGCGTGTATGTGCTTACAACAAGGTATATACACACCCCCCAAGAAAACCTCCTCACATCACCAAACACACAGCCTGCTAGTTAATATACAGGCACCATTCCTGAATTCAGTCTAGCCTTACGCCCACAGATTCATCTCTTTATTCATGTAGCCCTTACAGCAGTGCCCTTTGCCTTCAAATTACTTTAAGGGATATCACAGTGTAACAGAAAACATCAGATCAGCATGATACCATGCTTCATCCCAACTGTGATCCCCATGCCTCTAAGTGACTGTCCAGGGTATTGTAGAGGATAGGTGAACAAATACATGACCCTGGTGTTTAATCCACACCAAACGCACCTTGCATACAGCTTGCATTTGAACTGTGCAAGGACTACAGGTTTAGATCTGGAAAAAAGGGATGAGCATGAGGACTGGTTCATTCAAGTGGTATGTATAAAATAAATGTTTTTGCACAGCAGATGTACAGCCTATGTTTAGGAGTCAGCTCCTCAGACGAATCAGATATGCTCAGTACTGCCAATGCAAAGTGTTAAACACTGTGAGTCCAACCTTAAAAAAAAAGGATTTTACAAAAAAATAAAGATTTTAGAAAGAAATACATACTAATTGCAGGATAGGGACAGTCATTTGTTTCCTGGTTTACAAAGCATCTGTGATAATTTTGAATCACACTCATCAGGTTTTTTGTCACATCAGTGGTTACCAGCTACATGCAACTTTTTATATATACATTTTTAGTGGAAGCTGAATTTGCAGCTTAGGTGATTAATTACCTGAGCCTGGAAACTGAAGCTTTGAAATACCAAAATACATCTAATAAAATCACAATGGCTAACAACAGCTACTGTGAGACTGACACATGACAAGTTTCTCTAAGCCCAGTGTATAACCTTTAATGGTGCCATCAGATGAAGAATAAACATTCACTGGCATATCTGTTCATTGCACCATTATTTCACTTTTTCCTCCTGCGACTCTGTGACAACCTGCACGCATGTTCTGTAAGGAAATGGCTGATTTCCAGTTCTCACTGGGCTAGTATGATAGGGCTGTATATTGCTAATTCAGAAGCTCTCCTAGTCCATTTCACAGCTTAGCCAGCGCCCATGCTGGAAGGTATTTTCCTTTCACCTGATCACCCCATAAGCTGATCTGTTCTAATTCTAAACTTGTGCCTTTGGAAACATTGCAAATCTTGAAGAAGGAATATGGAAAAATCTGAATCTGAGACTTTTCAGTTCCATATATGTTCAATCTACACAGGACTTGGAGCAAGAACTGTCAGTAGCCACAATTATTTAGAAATCACGTGTACCCCGCTGAGCAAGCTGTTCCACAAATGCCTGACCAGAAGGGTGACATCTTCACAAAATGTCAATAAATATAAAATAAGGGACTTAAGATTATAAGCATACAGAGGAGACAACTGTAATGTACAGTATTGACAATGAAAAGCATTCTGCCTGCCATCTCTAAACCCTGAAGGTAGAAGATCAGGTTGAACAGAGGTGACCGATGGGGCCAGCCTACTAAATACTTACTTGTTCTTGTGGGCAATAAAACACAGGAGAGCGAGGCACTGCCAGCATAGCTGACTGCCTCTGAATAACCTCCCAGCCCAAAGTAGCATTTACGACTGGAGACAGTTTTCAGTACAGACTGAGAGCAAAACTTTAATTTACACCTCTTGGAACCATGCTGAGATGTGATTCACTGTGCCTTTTAGACAACTTCCATTTTGTATAAGTTTGTTTCATGAGTCAGCAAGAAAGCTAACACTCGTGCCTTCCTTTTCCTATTCCACTAAAACACTCCCCTTGCCAAACTCACCTGGTGTTTGCTCTGGTGTTCCTCCAAGTGCTGGAGCTGACTGCTCATGTCTGGTCAAGCTCACAGCTTAAAAACAAAAAAAAACACAAACCAAACAAAAAAACAAACAAACAAAAAAACCACCAAAAAAACAACCAAAAAACAAGAACAAGTCTGTTTAAAAAGGCAGTACTGACATCTTACACTTCAGCATATATTCAGTGTCAGCATATTTATGTTCATTTACTCATGCACCGTTGTCAGGCAGCAAGTATAACCATTTAAAACATGTCACATCTGTGCCCTACGTATTTTGTGCACCATGTTCCGTAACTCTAGTTTTCTCCATCATTTGGTTTTGCTGGTACAGGAGTGACCACACAGGAACCCCTGTGCAGGATCAGAAATTGGTCAAGAAGGATTACCTAAGAGTCCCAAAAATACGGTGGTGTTTGTTTTAGAGAAAACAAATTACCTTTTAACTTAACAGTTCACCAGCACCCAGCTTTGAACATTTTATCAGTTCCTGTTGTATGGGTAGGAGCAATGTTAGAGGTCCAATTTGAATATAAAGACTAATTTATGTTTGTAAAATTCTTTAAATGAGAGTGGGTAAGCTTTATTTCTGCTGGGAAAGACATCTGTACAGCACTCCATACAGGTCTACATAGGTCCTCCTATACAAGCTGGCAAGAAGGATGAATTGCACGGACATTGTTTTCTTAACAAAGGAATTCTGAAGATATCCAAAAGTTCAGTTGAGACATTAAAAGTTTGTTTTAAGATGTCTAGCATATGCTGCATACACTGATCAATAATTACAATCAATAAATAAATCAGTAACAGAGGATTTTTTTCTGTAAATATTGTAAATATTTTAGACAAAACTACTGTGTATTAGCCACGAATAAAAATTAAGATCTATCCACAAACTAGCCTTGGAGCATTTTGTTCTGGCACTTTAAACAGACACAGCATAGACATAATGTTTGTCTATGTTTTTTGTTGAACTCACTAACTTGTCATTACCTGAATAATGCCCAAATCATTCAGAAACCTAAATTTGCTATCTCAATTGGATAAATATTGACAATTCTGATGTGTACCCAGCAATAGGATACAATCCTAAGGGAGAAGATACAGGCGTGTCACAAAAATATAAACAGATACTCAACGAATTTTGGTGGTTAAGGTTTCTGGAAGGGAGAGCGCTCTCTTTGACTCCACTGGTCCCTTCACACTGTCCCTCAGGGAACGCACACTCTTCTGACGATTACGTGCGAAACGAGCCCTCTTGATCTTCCACATTGCTGCATCACTGAGGTTGGCGACATTTGTCCGGACAGCAGTGATAGCTTTGCAAATGCAATTGACCAAGTTAGGATTCATTCCACAGCATGGTGAGGCCCTAATGCTGCCAAGTGCCAATTGCAACTGGACTCCAGGTCCCACTCAGGTCAAGAAAGCTTCATGTGGGCTCAAGGGGTCCATCTGCAAGGTACTCATTTGCATGCTCTCATTCTGAAATCCATAAAACCCCAAATGCATAACTGTGTGTAAAAAGTTATGTTGTTACTTCTTTAGAGATTGGACAAATACAGGTTCTTGAAACCAAAACCTGAATTTCAGGCTAAGGGAATATGAAGTGCCTTCTAGTTAAAATGGAAGAAATCTGATGAGTATGGATCACATTTAGTGCACTCATACCCAAATGTGGCCTTTAGTTTTGCCTCACTGACCTCCTGTGCCGCCTACACGTATCATCCTGGATTTGAACAGCGCCTCCAAAAAAATCTGTGAGTGTGATTACGGATTTACAGTCGTGTTACCAGCAGTATCACTGCATGTCTTAATGGGGTCACCAATACTTTTCTATACTCGTGTCTACAATGCGTTCAAACCCTTTGAGATTAATTATCCGAGCGACTAAAGCCGGTGAGCCAATCCTTTGCACCACTTATGTCTTTGAAAAGGCAAAGAGAAAAGTTAAAAAGAAACTTGAAAAATATTTTTTGCATATTTTAAATTTTAAATCACTCCCAAATATTCATATTTAAGGATATGACCCTACATGTGCAGCCAGAGGTGGTAGAAACTAGTGCTGAGACTCCCTCCTCAGGTCCCAGCAGCAATTCCCAGCTTTGGGTCAAGCTACTCAGGCCTGGAGAAGAAAATATGTTTGCAGTTCCACCCATCTCCTGTATGGATGCAGCAGCAGCAGCACCTGGGATTTTTTAAGCACTGGGCTCCATGCAAGCGGAGGGAGAGAGGGAGCACACACTGTCCAAACAGCTGCCCCCATCTCCTCCAAGCAAACCAGATGGAAATAGATCTGCCACATGGACCACCATTTGGGTAAGAAGTTTTCAATTACTCAGCACGTTAAACAATCATGCCCAAATTATTTTTTACTCCCTCCTAGTGAAAGTGTGGACACATGGTGTCTCATCAAGAAACCACGTATGAACAGGACAAACATTTACAAACATTTGTCACTGCAGGAATAGTTAACCGAGCACCAGCTCTAAGAGTCCATGTACCTCTTGTGCTATGCCACATACATTTGTTTTTTGAGAGTCACAAAGCTCAAGGGCTGTGTTCGTACAGACCACTAGAGAACAGGGTCAGGCATGACCTTGGGAATAGCAATGCTGATAGCATTAAGAACATCCACAAAAGAACAAGCGGGTTAATGCAGGTTGCAGTTGATCACAGAACCAGACTGTATTTCAACCAAGGCTGGTAACCACATCCTAGTGAGAGTAAAACGTGATGCCCAAAGGTGCGACAGAATATAGCCTAATCTATATTTGGGCAGTCAAAAAATGCTCACTTTGAATTATGCTCTTTTGTCCTGAAAAATTATTGAATTTCAGAGAATTTATACAGGTGAGACCTACATCTCTCTCAGACCCTTGCAGTCAGCTGAAACTCCAGAAGCTGATAAAAGCTGATCAGATTTATTTGGACTCTGCTTACTTGTTGGAAAAGGGAATTCTTTGTTGCAGTCCAGGTGAAGCTGTGCTTCCAGAGACAGGGTCTCGAAGCGATTCACAAAGAACTCCCAGCTCAAAGCTGGAATATCCGCTTTTAGAAAATGAAGTAGCAAAAGCTTACTAAGAATTGTGGGCCTGTCCTTGACAACTGTGTCAAACTGGAAATCAAGGCAGAGGCAGAGACCCTATAGAGGGGAAAAAACACAAAAACCAGAACTGAGATGTGAAAACTTCAGGCATTTTTTCAAGCAAAGTGAGGTCAAAGCTCACAACTGCTCCTGTTAATTAGTGCAGGGTAAAGGTTTAGCTCCTTTTTCCTACCAAGTCCTTTACATCAGAACTAATGCTGCTGATATCAATGGAAAAGGCAAGGAAGGAGATAAATGAACATCATATTTAGAATGTAGAGTTTGCTAAGATTTTGAAGAATACAAAGGTATAGGCAAAGTTCTGTCCTCCTACACATTTGGTACACAATATCAAAATATTCTCTTCACACACATGAGAAAAAACTTCTATTTAGGCAACTGAATCAAGCCCTTAATTATAAAAAGGATGAATCACCAAGCCCAAAGAGAAAAAGAAAGATTATATGGTACAGTGTATGAGGAAAACTTTGCCTCAAAATCTTTCTGCATTTTACCTGCACTAGAATTTTGGGTATAGTGTCAAGACTTATGAAAATCCACACATTAAATATGAAAGTGCAGTATATTGGTAACAGTATAGGGAACTCAGTGAATTCAAGTTCTCTGGAAACTATTTTGAAAAGACAGTATATGGAATAAAACCAGCAAGTACTAACAGCTTTTTATAGGCAGTAACACTGAACTTTTTAAAATGTATGTTCATTCTTCTTTCCAGAGAACCAGAACTGAGTTGTTTACTATGAGAATTACTATTTTTAAATCTTGCTTGTATATGCAGGCTCTGATCCACTTTCATTTCTGCTTAGTTTTAATCATGGGAATTCAGATTGGCCAGGTCTTCCACATGCTTAAAATTACATATTTAAGTAAATCTTGAATAGATCAAGACCATGCTTGGTTCTGCTTGAATATATTTTCTCACTGTGAGCTCAGCAGAGTGTCATAAGACTTACAAATTTATTTTTTAATTGAAATACGTAACATTTTTAAATAATAAAGAACATTTACAGCTTTCTACGATAGCAGTTCAAACGCAACAGTAAACCTTTGCAGTCAAAGTTTTTATGATTGGACTCCATGACCTTAAAGGTCTTTTCCAACCAAAATGATTCTAAGTTGGGGCTAGGGCAGTATCACTTCTTATGGCTATTTTGCACGTATGTCAGTTCCCAAGATCCCTAAGGCTTGCCTAAAGAGGTATTAGCAGTGACCATACTGCACATACGCCTGAACCGCTTTGAATTTAGGGTGAAAACCCAGATTCCTGTTTGAATATTTTTTCCCATAGAATGAACCTACCTGTAAAGCTGGCCTCTTTATGGTGTCAAGTAACAACCCAGCTCTTGTGGCTACTGCTGGGTTGACATCTTCCACAGCAGTCAGGAAACAGCAGAATGCATGAGCCAAAGAGTACTTCAGTAAGTGGTTTTTTGTCACAGAGTGAATATCCAAAAATCTGCACAACACAGCCACCTTCTCCACTGTAGCAGACATGCCCCCAGACAAAGAAAATATGCATATTAATTTAGGCAATGACTTCTTTATGTCCTGATTAATATAACTCTCCTAGCAACATGCACATCTGAGAAAGTAACAACAAAAAAATAGCTGGCAAGTCTTGTAATTTTGATTTTACTGTGAGTATCTAAAATGTCTCATGTTCTCCTCTATCTTACTGCATTTCTGTGCCACAGTTTTGTACCAGACTATCTCCAAAACTCCTCAAAGCAGCAAAAAGGTAATCATCTATTATAGGTCTCCTCAGCTACAGCAGAGGAAGCTGTACCTCTTCAGTGAAGCAACAAAGAGCATACAGTGTACACTTCTCAGGCCTACCTGCTTCAAATCTCATCTTCCAGTCTTTGCTGTTGAAATTGCTGTTTATGATTGTCCAGAAAATGTCAGCTCCATGGGGAAGCGAAAGTGCATGAAGAAGAAGTGGGACTGCCAGGGAAGAAAGCTGAGAAAACTCAGACTTCACAACTCCCCATAAGCTGGAAAGACCAAAAAGACCAAGCCTACTTACAAAAACACTCCCTTGACATCCTTTCTTCTAAATATCTGCACTGTATTGTTGGTGAGAATGCACTTTTCATTAAAATCTCTATGAGCCATGGTGAGCATTTATATGAATACAAGAGAGATTACAATCCAATTCACTCTGATTCTAAATGAAAAAACTTACTTTATCTCTTAAAAATAAGGTGCAATACTGTTGTTCTCTCAGTTTTAATGCTAAAGCCCTATAAACTGTGTGCCTGCCTCTACATCATCCTTTATTTTCTTTAGTAGAGTCAGGGAAGATACCTCAGTCTCAGACAATGCTATTATTTAGTTGGAGAAACTCTGGCTCACTGCAAAACAAGTGGTGCATGGCAGAGTAGTCATGATGGACAATGCAGGGTACCGTGGTTTCATTTGCAACTTCTTAATTAGCCTGTGCAATATGCCCTTATACAGTTATTTAACCTTTCCACACTCCCCTACCACCCTTTGTTAATTTTCCATACAAAACCTGCAAATTCTTTGAAGCCAACAATAAATATATATAGTTGGAGAACCAACAAAGTAGGAAGACGAAACATGCGATCAAAATCTACCTTGCAATCAGCATGTGATCTTGGATGTAGGCAAGAAATTGTGGATGGTCCTTTCTTGCTATATACAGGCATTCCCCATGAAGACACAGGATCTTCAGGCAGTTCAGCATGTTAAAAAGAATGTCTGGTTCTTCAAACCTTGACATTTCCTGTGTAAGCAGATGTACTACTCTCAGCACAGTGACACCACTTAACCAATAATTCATACTAAACAAACAAGTCATCATGTTACCTGCAATATAGTGTATATGAGCTTCAAGGTAACTGGAAGCTGCTGGTAACAAAATTTTCTTTCTGTGTCATTCTTTATCGCTGTTAAAAATGTAAGTTACATAAAATGCTGTTAAAAGTCTCTTATTTATGGATTCAAAATGAAACTAAAGCATGTCAAAATGATGAGAGATAAATTAATTCTAGTCACAATAATCCTACAGTCAGTAAAGTTACAATAGCATGGAACGTGGCATGTAATGTTTTGGCTGCTTTATATGTTCAAAAAGCCGAGATTTCTTCTAACACTTTTTTGAGACACAGTCACACTTGCTATCAACATAAATACAGCCATCCTCTTTAATTAGTATGTTGAAAGAATTAAATGCATGAGAAAAAAGTGACTGTGCATTGTTAGACTTGAAAGACTGCTTCAGAACTTTGTATTCTGAGTAGAAGCATTTCATTTAAAGCCTTACTGAAATACTCAACCTTCTCACCATCCACCTACCAGCATTTTCTGTGGTCTCTGTGTGATTTCCTGGGTTTTCTCCATGTTTTGGTGCTGATTTGTCTTCCTCTTCTCCTTCAGTTCCTATAATAAACTCAGGTCTAGTATACAGAAGACTATCCTCGAGGTTATCTGTGGGCTCCTTTAAGAATATAATAAGTTAAATTCGTTTCTTGATGTTATCTAAATACATGAGGCCATATCCTGCTGTTGAAGTTACACTAGGTGTGAAAAGCTGAGCTCAAATGCAGCACACACTGTCTAGTTCCATGCACACTTGTGCATTCGTATCATCCGCATATTTAAAATCCTGCATCAGGAAATGCATACCAACAAGAAGACTCTCTTTCAAACATGGATTTAAGTGACATCACTTAACAGAAACTCTCTATCTGAGCTAAGGTGGATCCAGTCACAGGGCCATGGTCTCACCAAACTTGCCATCCTTGCCTTGGAGGGGTAACAGAGAAGAGCAGGGCATGTTTCCTACACTACTGTAGAGTTACAGGCTTAAAGACAGAAGCTACCTCAATCACTTTTACATCAAAAAAATGATGAGGCTGGAGTTACTTCTGCCTGTAGCCAGCTCAGGATTATGGGTTGCCACTGTGACCTTTATATGAAAAAATCACAAGGTGGATCCTAGAAATGGTACTGAGCCCCAGCACACAAAAGACTTCACCACTTGCTACTGTTCGGTTGAGATGAGAATCTGAACTGAAAGGGCGTAAGATGACTTTTCTAGCATAAGTTACTGAATGCCACATGCACAATTCCCACTGTTAGCATACACATCCAAATGGAGTTCTGAAACTTTTACATATCAAGAGGCATCACTATGCCCACCATCAAAAAAAAATTACTAATAAACATCCTGTCACTACCATGAGTAGTGCAAATGAGCACTCAGAATAAGGGGAACGATGCTGTCTTCTGAACTATCACATGGAACACATAATGTATTACGTATAACAGACATACGGTTTAAAAAAATTCATCACACCACAGGTAATGCTTCAATCCTCCTGCAAAGCTACAGAGGACTTTAACGATGACTACCAATTGGAGAGTACATATTTGTGTCTGATAAAGTTGGATAGTCAACCTGAAGTATATTCTGCCTTTCAACACTGCTCAGCGTTTTCAAAAATCCCACACCAACTAAGGCTTGCTCAATTGACAACTGATTCACTCAATCATCCAATCATTTCAAAATATCCACTCTTAGCTTTTAAAAGACGATGAAAAGCACTAAGTATTAACATCCAGTTCATACCGGATGAATATTGTCATCTTTCCTGGGTTCTTTGAATCAATTCAAATTTAGGAAAATTTACAATTCAATGGCATTTTGCTTTAACCTCACAAATCCTCCATGCCAAAGCTCAGGAGAGCTTTGTTCCCTTGTGCACATTGTAACGAGAACAATGAAGAGAGGAGTTTCAGCACACCGATAATATAGGCCCTATACTTACCACAAGCCTGATTTCCTCTTTTGGAGCAAGCTGTTCCAACAGCTCAAAACCCAGCTGGTAACACAGAATGCTGGACTGACACAGACCACATTCAACAGCTTTTTCATCTTTCTGACAGGTGTGAGAACCACCCCAGGGTGCCTGGAGCACATTGTTGATGATGGATATGATATCTTTGGAAATGCTGTTCTCTAAGCCCAAAGTGACACCATCATCCTGGAGTTCCATCTGAAAGAGAGTGAAAAGAGTAGGGATTTATTATTTATTTAAAAGCCAGTGCACTATTTTTGCTAGTGTTGCATTACAGTACTGGGAAGAGTTTGAGATAAACTGGAACTCACAATTTTAAATTGCCACTGGTGTTGAGGACCAAGTTCAAACGGTTAGAGTAAAAAGACAATTTCAAGCACAGGACTCATGAATTTTACCTGGAGACACTTATCCAAAATACCTAGCCTTGGATTCATATTGTACAAGTTTAGCTATCCAAGAATTATGCATCTAATCTAAGCCTATCAACAGGCCTCTGCTTCTAGTCTGTAGAAATAAACATATCTCCAAGGAGAAGTTCCTTTCACTTACATGAGCTACCTAACATGAATGTGGAGGTATTTAATTTCCCTTCATTGAATATGAACCTATAACTCCTATATGGGTAAAGGCAGATGACAGCTGTAGAAGGATTTAAATTTCTTATACTTCATGACAATCACTTAGCACAAAAGGATTCAATACAGGATTAAAGGAGAGCTAAAAGTGACTACAGAACTTCCATGTGCCCTCAATGTGAGTGTTATTCGTCTGCGAGTACCTGCTTCAAGATGAGATCAAACATCAGAATGAAGCAATTAAGATTCATTTCATCATCTTCACAGTCAAAATCAATTGTCTTTCCACTCGAGTGTCCAAAGTTCTTGAAAGGGCTATGAAAAGGACTCCGTATTGGACTCCGAAATGGGCTCTGGAAGGGGCTTGGGAAAGGACTCAGCATGTGCCCAACTCTGCGCCCAGGGTCAGAAGCAACGCTTACCTGAAGACATAAAGAATCAACATGTCCAAATGACTGTTATGCATTTAAGCAATCTCATTCTATACAAAATTGCAGAAAATAGCAAGAACTTTGACAGCCTTACTATTCCTTTCTGTAGCTTTTGTACAAAATCTACATGTGTCCCTTGATGCCATCAAATGATGGACTACAATGGAAGTACAGGAATCATATTCTAGAAAGATGTATACATTCTCTCAGGTTAAGTGGCTGACATCCATTACCTTATTCCTACTAAGGAGGAATTTTAAGATCCTAAACCAAACAGAAAATTGTTACAGGCAGTGAAGTGGCCATCAGCTTACAATGATCTGCTCCATGATCCAGGGACACAAACTTCAATAGTAGGAGGCTAATAAAGGAGGTTACCTCAAGACAATGGTGTAACTAAGGTTATACCAAGGATACAGGTAGCTGGAAATGAACTAGACACCACAGTAACAAGATGTGCATGTTGGCATTGATTTATGTCCACACACAGTAAGCCACCTGAAACACTCTGAGAACCTCTAAGTGTTGCAGGGAGATACACTGTCAGATACACGAGGTCTATTTTACCTGGCCTGAAAGACCAGACAGTAAGTTTGTCTGGTTTTTCTGCTTAGTTTAGAAGCGGTCAGGGGCTAGGTGTTGGAGTGCTCTCTGCAGAGCTACATCAGAAGACAGGCAGACCACAGGTAAGGAATCATCAACTGCGTAGATGCTGTAATTCCTTAAACCTAAAGATCTGACCTTTCAAGCACTCTTGTTCCTGCTGTCCTTGAAGCGCTTCATCCAAGACTACTGGGAAGTTAGTCACATCAGTCCAAGTACATGTAGTGCCTACAGATTTGTACATGTTTTCTTCTAGACCATAAGCCTTTGACAGACAACTGTAGATTTTTGCATCTCTTGGAATTTTTGCATTTCTTAAATGAGGAAAAAATGTAGGGAAACAGAAATAAATCCTGCTCTGTCACCCTTCCAAAACATACCTAAGCCTACAAAATTTGTACTATAACACAAACACTCACTCTGGGTGACCAGTTGTCCATCACAGAATGATAGAATGGGTTGCATTGCAAGGGACCTCAAAGATCATCTAGTTCCAACCTCCCTGCCATGGGCAGGGACACCCTTCACTAGACCTCATTGCCCAAAGCCTCATCCAACCTGGCCTCGAACACCATAACAACTTCTTGGTGATGGTTAGCAATAGAGGTGCAGAGAATGAAAGTCCTTGGAAAAGATACCAAGAACACTCCAAATGTATCCCAAACCAACCAGTTCACTAAGAAAAAAATGCACAGATTTTCTGCAGTTCCTGTCTACATTATCTTTACACTGACCATGCAATAGAGTGGTATTAATGGAAGAAGTAATGTCAATTTTCTTCCATTTTCAAAATTTATAGTGTTTCAAATCAAATGCTGCCACATTGAAAGATGACGTTTTAATTCCTTACATGCATTCTGTTAGGAAAACTGCTCTAAGCAAACAAATAAACAGGATAAATAAAAGTTACCCTCCGAGCTGCAAGACTTCCCGCCAGTTCACTGACTCTCGATTTTCTTTGATTTGCTAACTCTTTCACAGAATTAACTCCATCAGAAAACATGCTGATGAGTAACTGAAGAGGAACAACAATGTCTAGTTCAGATAACACCTGAGGAAAGACAATAAATAAAAAAGCTTGAGTTTCAAGTTTGATCAAAAACACCAGCTACTTTATAAGCACCTTTATCATATGATCCTTCATTCTGAAGGTTCCATGCCTTTAATTTTGGGTTTCAATGAGGTGAACTGTGAGCTTAGATTTCTGTTAGAATTAGAGCGAAACAGAACAGGCAAAAATGAAAAAAAAAAAAAGGGTATTTATTTGTTGGCATCTGCTTGGTGTGCCTTAGAACAGTTTTATGCACAAACACAGGTATGTGAGGTTGTTCCACAAAAGTTATTTCTGTAAACCCAAAGTATTACCAATACTTGGATGAATAACTATTTACTATATTTATCATATAATCATCGAATATCCCAAGTTGGAAGGGATCCGTAAGGATCATCAAGTCCAACTCCTGGCTCTACAAGGGACCAGCCCAATCAGAGCAGATGACCGATTATTATTACTCAAAACTGAATTCCGGTATTTATTGTAAGCATCCAGTCAGAATGGTAGCCTACAGGTGTCAACATGGGAACAGAATAGTTATCTGCAAATCACTGAGGAGATATTTATCATCTATTTTGTCACCAACACTCAGACAAATATGAGCTCTTTTGTACTTGCCATTAACTGTTATTAGGTCAAGAAAAATCTAAAAAAATCATACTTGAAAACTCTGCATACATGAAAATTGCTACAGTCATCAGGTAAACTGGTCTTTGCAGAGGCTTAACCAAAAAATCCTCAGCAGAAAAGAAGTGATAATGAAGAATACAGGTATTACTCTGAGGTGCTGTGGAAAATTTTATACCCTTTTGAATTCACTGCCCCCAGCTGACATGATTGTCCCTGTAGCTTTTGAATATGAACGCTGGGTGAATGTCAGCTTTGTGGGCAAATATAGCACAAAAGGGCCAGAGCTGCAGAAAGCTTCACAGGTACAGAGCTAGCCTAATCCAGATCTTCATACAGGGGAACAACTACAGCTGCTTCTGGAGTCTGGAATTAATTTTGGAAGCTACAGACCAAATTTTGCAGAGACTAAAAACTACTGCTGGCAAAAAGTCAGACAGCTGAATGGCCCTAAATACACAACTGACCTTCAAAGGTAAAAGGAATTTCCAGGCTTCCATTATATTGCCCTTGATGGGCTAGTAACATAAAGCTTCCCAGGATCTGTCTACCAATCATCCTTACACTGGAGCTAAGTACAGGGCAGAAAGGTTCCATGATCCATGGAAAAGTGGTTTCTTTTTTTTTTTCTTTTCCAAAATCATAAGCTCCTTCAGCATTACTGGTCAAGAAAGGACACTTACATGCAGCCAAAGCAATGCTTGCTCTTGCACAGAAGATGGATACCCTGTGAATCGACAGCTAATGAAGCCAAACATCTCCTCCATGGAGAAAGGGAGTGGGCAAAGTTCAATGTCAAACATTTTGCTGAAAAGAAAAAAAAAAATTAAAAAATAGCATCACTGACTTACCATGGCATACACTGTGTGAGATATAACAGAAAACTGGTAGGAAGGCAATCTCACTACCAGCACTTGCATCCCCACCCTCCACGGGAGTTGAGCTAGGTTGCTGATACCACCTGTCCTAATTGCACAGGGTCGTCTTTGAATTTGGTGATGCATCTTAGGAAATTACATAACATCCCAATATCTTTTTCAACATCCAGTGCTAAGAAGTGGAAAATTTCCCATCTCACTACTCCTCCTCTATTCCATGTTTATTACACTAAAAGAGCTTACATCAATACCTGCAAATATAAACCTACAGCCAGTTTCAGAGCCTTTTCATCAGTTAAAAGGCAATGTGGTTTATTGCCAAAGACATACACCAGACATGAAATTATGAGCAAAATACCATTCTTACTCTGCTGTTTTCTTTGCTCAACAGGGGAAGATATTAGGTAAATCAATAAAAATCATCAGTCTTTCAGTGCCAGTTTGCCTAATCCCCACCATTTCTCATCAACAGCTGGCCAGGAGCAGAAAGATGCTGCTTCTACTATGCTGCAGGAAGACAATGAAAATGTGCCTTGCTCACAGCAAAGAAGCATCCATGTAGTTGGCTCTTGATACAGATTCAAGGATACCAGGACCAATAAAAGGAAACCTTCCCAAAGTTTAAGTGTTTTAGTCTAAATATAAGTCATCAAAAATTCAGCAGCATTCACTCAGTACTGTCTATCACACACAGGCATTTTTATTTGTTGCCGCCATGTGACTGTGCTAAAACCCTCAACAATCAACATAAGCAATAATAGAACGGTTCCTACATATGTCTACATACCTCAGCACTTCCCGGAACTCTTTCAGCTGATTATCAGGCACTTCAGTCCTTATAGCTTCCAACCACTCTGGCATGATACATTCCCACACCGGCTGATTTATCACATTGTATGGAATCAAGCAAAGGATTCGATTCAGCCCTTCTTTTAATTGGGTCACAGCACTACACGATTTGTCCCAGTATCCACCAACCTGTGGGTATTTCCAGGAATCATACTGATGAACAATATTTCTAATCTCTGTAACTTGCCCAGCACCATAAATTTGTTCAGTGTGTTGCAGCCAAGAAATTGTGGGGGGTTATCATCAGCACCTGGCAGCCTGAATTTAGAATTCAGCCATGGGGATTGCAATGGGTTTTTCCTCTCTCATTTGACCCACAGTACACAAAAGCAATATCCAAGATTGAGATGAGATTTGCTCACTTCCAGGCCATGACACAGAGTAACCTCTCATTGTTTACAGTTCTCAACAAGGAACAGATTTGTTTGGTCAAAGTTGCACCTTCTATTATTTGCTCTGGGCAATTTGTTAGAGTCCCGTGTCCTTATTTTGAAAAACTTGGTATGTACCAGGTGTTCCTTTTGTGGTTGGTGGTTTTGGGTTTTTTTGAGGGAAGGTTCTACATGATAGAAGACAAAAAAATATACTTCTAAGGAAGTAAGTAACTGGCCTACAGAGATTAATTATTTCAACTGACCTCAGCTCACATCTGCTGCTCCTGACTAATGGCTCTAGAGATGCCTGCTGTTTTGGCAGTCACTACTGGTAATCTCAGCCAACAAACTATTTTTTCTCCATTCATCACAGCTAATTTCATGGCTGTTTGTCTTCATGTTCCAGTGAACCCCTGCAAATCTGGCAAGTCAGTCTAGTCTTACGTATTGCAGTGGGGGTAATAAAACTCAAAAAATGGGGCTGGATCCAAGACAAGAAAAAGATCCATAACAGATTACAGCATGAGTTTCAGTCCTTCCTCTCCCTTCTAGTATCAAAGCCCTGATCTCTCTTCTTCAGTTCTAACATTTAATTCATCCATTCACCTCTCAGACTTCCTCAGCTGTTCTCCAATCCTCCCACAGCCAGGTGTATCTTGGGTCAGAGTCAGACACATACACATGCTGGTCTGCACACATACAGCAAATCATGACCACATACTAGGTCATGAAAAATCCATGGATGTATACTTCATCCCTGATGCGATACATCATATCAAGTCTTTAGGGTCCTTCCTAGTCCAGCCACTTAATTTTAGAAAATAAAACCAACATGGCCCCTGGACATTTTACGTAAGAGGGTCACAAAACAAAAATCTTCTTACAAAAGCACACGTGATATAGCAGGCAGTGAAACGAGGGAAAAAATTCTTAAACCCCTCACAAATATAAAGTTCCTGTTTTCACGCCGATGATTCCTGTTCGATAGAGGAATATCCACATTCCTGACTTTGTTGCCTGTCTTCAATATCCAGGTTAAGTGGCGAGTTCTGCTTCATAATTAATGGACAAAAAGACTGTTTCTAGAAGCAATTCCAGCAACAGTCTCACTTAGGCACCCTGAAAAACCTTCCAGAGAAGTCTCTTTCTCTCCATCCACAATAAGGCACACCATGGCAGGCCAGTGTCTTAACTGAGTCGCTTAAATTAATTATCTGAAGCTACAAGGCATCAGTATGCCCAGAGTTCCCTTCAGTTCCAATTCTGATTTCATGAACCTTAATTCACAGCTGCAGCGAAGAAGTATGCAAAGAAGAGTGAAACATTAGTAAAGCAAACTAGTAAAGGACAGGCTTATAGCTGGGAGCAGACAATGATACCTTTTACTGAAGTCAAGCTTGGGTGCTTCAGCAGCATAATGGAAATGTGTAGCTATCAAAAATGTACAGTATCTTTCAACACCTATATTATTCCAACCTATCTTCATACTACTGTAAATAATCCCCACTCTCCAACACAGTAAAACTGAAAGTGCTATGTAGAGCGAAAAATCCAGAACTCCACTGCTCCCTCAACTACTGAGATTTCTTTGCCTTGACAGAACTGGGGCAAAAATGGTCTTTATACTGAAGACTTTAATCTCTGTGGCAAATAAAGGAATCTTCAGACAAATTATTCTTACCCTGGCAAACTCCATTGGTTTAGGAAGGAGGCACATGACCATGACATCAAACCGGACATCACAAACAGTCTTCAACCACTTCGTAACAAACTGGGGTTTGAGCTTTTCAACCAGGCTACCAACTTCATCATCCATCATGTAAGCTGTAGAGTGAAACCACTGGAATACCATGCTAACCAGCCTTGCTAAACTCTCTGTGGGTGTATTCTCACTGGGAGTGCAAAGGCTCACCTGGAAGACAGAAACACAAATCAAATTTAATTTCTAGAATTTAAGGTGGCAAATTATTTGTCTACTATATTTTCAGAGATTTGAGAATGCAAATTACATAAAACTCCACAGCTCATTTGTCTCCTAAGTAGAGTTTGGCACAGGACAATTGACAAAACTTTTCAAAATGAGAAAATAACAGGAAGAAGGGAAAAATCCAAGCACTGATTTTTTTTTTTAGTTTCAACTCTGAAAATATCAATACAGAATGCTTTCACAAACTGAAACCTTTCGGTTTGAACTTTAAAATGACTTTTCATTTCAAAAGGTAATGTAGTGCCTGGTAAAATATATGATACACATGAACACACACATGTATATAAGATGTACAAGAAAAAAAGACATACCAAATGAAGATTTTTCAAAAAGTCTGAAAGAAGTTGTCTACTTCATATAATAAGTGATCTTTGCTTTGCAAAAAGATTCCAATTTTGATTTTCTGTCCTCTTATGGGGCAGGAATATGAGTTTTCAGTCCTCAAAAATTCTCACATAAGAATTAATATTCTTCTCCCCTCCTCCAAACTCTCTTTAAAATGATGTCTGCACTGTAAAACTGTCCCAAATCTGAGACCAAGTCTGTACCCCAGTTCACAGACCAGGCACAATTACCTGCTATTTGAGTTCTTGGCATCTTCTGGAGACAGGAGACAAAGTTTCAAGTCAGGTTGCTGCTTTGAATCCAAAAAACGGAAAATAACGGGTGATAGGAGATTTAGGAAGCTCCTTTAGCCACCTCTTAGCTGTTTGTTCCCACTTCCTAGTGAAAGCTGTACTTTCAGCACTCAGCAACCTGAAGCCAGTGGCTGCTCCCTTGCAGCAAGTGAACAAAGGAGAAACATTCAGGTCATTTCTGGGGAAACAGCTGACAGCACTGCTTCCCAGAGATGACCAGAATCCATCTTACAAGTGCTTTGCCTCCATGTTTTCTCTTGGGATGAGGCAGCAAACAACACCCTTGCAAATTCAAAGTACAGTCTTCGTTGTTCTATTTCATTGCAGGTTGAAGTTAAGGTGTTTGCTTTCTGGTATTTGTCTCAGTTGACTGTTAACTCAAGGCAGTATCAGCTGGCAGCCTTTTTAATAGGAACTCTTGAGCTCTGTCCAGTTTCTAGATGAAAGGTATCATTTTATGAAAGAAAGCAGCAACTCACTATTTCTCACATTGTGTGCTGTCATCTCTGCCCATACTAACTACAGAGAGATCTAGAGACTTTATAATAATAGTATGAAGTCAGCCAGCTCTCCCTCCCTACCATACACTCTCAATGTCAAGGATGAGGCACATACAGTGTAACAAAACCTGTCCTGTTCTCTCTTCAATTCTACTTCTGGAAACAAAGGCCTTGATTCTTTACAAACATCATTTGAAACAGAATAGGTGAATAGGGCACAATAAAAAAAACAAAATAAAAGACTAATTCTAAAACAATGTTAAACAACAAAACCCACAAGACATCAGCAGAATATGAAGTGTACTCATGTTGGTACTTGAAACAGTAAAGCAGCTTTGTTGGCATTATGGGATTCTAGACCTGCCACTTCACTGTCCCTCTCTCTGTTTAGATGGTGGAAGACGGGTCCTGCTATTCCCCACTTGTCACAGGAGTACAATGACTGGCACTGACCCAGCTAGACCAATCTGAGGGCAGGAAGAAAAGCAGCCCACTAAGATGCCTCCAGCCTATTCAGAGGTAAGAGAGAAAGCTGAACTTCCAGAGAGAGATGTTGAATGATGGGACGTGACAGACAGATCTAGGGGATTGCCTTTTTAGGTTAAAATAATGGCAGTCAGCAGGAGGCACTTGTGAGCAGAAGATGACAGCACACAGAAAGTCAATAAAAAAAACCTGAGAGGGTGAATAATTCTGCTATACCCTGTATAGAGGACTCAGGAGGCAGTGAGCAGTTCCACCCAAACTAGTTCTGAAATCTCCGAGTCTGACAGCTTCACAGAAGTCCTTTTTGCTTTACAAATCAGAAAAGTATCTAACCAAAATGAAGATGGGGAGGGGGGAAGAAGAAGAGACAAAATTGAGGCTTCAGAAAGAAAAGGAGAGGGAAGTGAGGGGAGTGAGAGAAGAAAGCAAGAAATTCTTACCAAGAACCAGATTCCAAACTGACTCAGGAGGCGTTGGTCATGTTTGTCATCATCTTTATTATCAAAGTCTGTGTTATCCAGGGAGTGATGGGAAGAGGAAAGGCCCATTTGTCTTCTGCGGTTGAGTTCATGCTCCCTCTGCTCAGCATGAAACTCTGCTTCCTTCAGCAAGCTAGAAAACAAGCTTGTGGTCAGTGAATGCAGCTTTCCTGTACTGGATACAGGTATGTGATCAAGAGTAACTAGTTGTTAAGACACGTGACTCAACATTTTCCTGAGAACAGTAATAAAATAACATCAAATTCTAGGATTCAAGGCTGACTTCTTCCACGAGGATAACACTCAACTGATTGGTACTCTGCTAACACGGCAGGAGTTCAGCACCGCCGCTCTGAACTTACCCTGGTGAAACTAAAATCAACTTGCACAAGATTTGCAGCAATATTTACATGAAAGCCTGCTCCTGCTTTACATACTGATGCTTCAAAGCTGCCACATTACCTGATCACAGCTTCCACAGTACATACAAGTTCCTCTGCCCCACACTCCCGGGTATTGATAGGAGGTGGTGAGGTCTGATAAAGATGGGTTTCTGCAGCTGCCCCAACTTCACTGCTGTGATGATTTGAATGGCATCTTTTGCAATAGCGCACTGGCCTGTTGCCATGGCGGCCACAGCAGCCCGCTGAGAAGCACGTAACGACAGCTCTTCTGACATGTGAACTACAGTTCTGGAAAATAAAGAAAATTTTATCAGGCCACAAGTATCATGAAGTGGAACGGAAAACAGGGATGAGAGTCAACGCTAGGGAACTGGCTTGAAAGTATTGGCCATTTCCAAAATCACTATATAGAAGCACAACTCCTGATGCCAAGTGTCACTAAACTTCCAGAAAGATGAGCTCAGGCCTAAATGCTGGGCCTGGACTTAAATGTCACAGTTGCTCTTCTTTTGGAGCAGACCAAACCAACATTTAAGTTATTGACCTCAACTTTCTGGCTTGGAGCAATCTCTAAAATTTACAATAGTTCTCTTAACCCCTGTTTATACTTCAGAATGCTATTTTAAGTTTTATAGCAACAGACAGATCTTTAGGAGTGTACTCAATGGTGCCATGTCAGTTTGTGCTATGTAAGGGATCTGCCTTATCATAGGTAACCATCCAAGCCTCCGAAATATGTGCTACCTTTATTTTTGCCGACCGGTAATCTGGCCCAACATAAAAGCTTTCTTTACCACATACGATCTAGAGTATATTATATAATATATTCATCTTATTAAAATGTTACTAAAACACACTGGCTGGTATGTATTGCAAGCAGATTCTTTTTGTCAGCAATCTTTTTAGAGCCAAGCACTGAAGACTTTCAGTCCATATATTTTTCAAAATATACAGTTTACAGGAGGATTTTTGTCCAAATTAGGATTTACCCAAGACTTCAAAGAGATGAGAACACATAAACACTCAGATTTAAGATTAATCTTTTGCTCTACCCTCTTAATAAGCAGAGTTACAAAACAAAAACTGAGCTCAACTGCATAATTGAATTGCCTAATTCAAGTTGCCACTTCAACGAAAACCTATAACTCATATCAAACATCAGCAGTTTTAACAAAAAGAAACCTTGCTGCTGAATCATTCCCATCCACCAACAAATGCATTCATGAACAAATTGTGAAACTTTGGAAATGGTACAAAAAAGAACACAACACGTAGTAATGGAATGACACTACGCACAACATCAAATCATGCCTCATCACATAAGTGACTGAATCTTACCTTCTTCTGACATATAGCAGAAATTTCAGCTGTAAGAGGAAGGCATACAAAACATCAACACAGAATGATGATCCTTCTGTTTTACTATGGCAGCCATGGGAAAATGGACCTGCTGCACGGAAGACTCTGAGGCTATACTTGTGTTTCCAGATATTATTGAAACCTCTAAGCCTGTTGGACTGCATGAGGTGAGACACTGTATACTTAAGGCCTGCTGCCTATTTCTACACTGAAATGAAAGAACAGCCTTGGTGTTAAGTGTGTTGTGCCCTGCATCCCGTCCACTTTCTGCCTGTGGTTCAGGCTTGTCAAAGCACACCTGTAGGCACCCTACTGTGGCATGAAGCAGGAGACACGGCTCAGATGTGCCTACACTGCCTGCGAAAGCTCGCAGAATGAGAGATTAGTGAATATGGATGAACAACATAGAAGCAGCCACTATGTCTGTGGCCCATAACTCCATAGTGAAATGTTTGCAGATTCAACCTGTAAGAAGTAGCTATTCAGTCTGTTGCCCTGGCAACATCTGACTCAGTAAGCATAGGTGGCGAAGTACTTTCCTTAAGTAAATAAAACATTCTTAATGTGGATTAGATTTCAATGAAAAGGAGATGAAAAAACACCCCTCCACTTCCTAAGAATTTTCAGTTTGCAGAACAAAGAGGTAGGGAGTGTCTTTGTGCTGTCCTTGAAACGGTTATTTTAAAGAATATGTGACTGTCATTCTAAACCCAGGAAATTCTGATTAGTCTGTCAACAAGCTTTGTCTGTATTCTGGTAGATAAAAGAATATCAGGCTTTCTCACTGGCCAAAGGGCAACAACTGGATCAATAATTGGATCACTGAAAAATATTTTATGTCCTTTTCTGATATGCTTTACAGCCTTTGATCACATAATAGATTTTTCAGAAGCTTTAAGAGCTTTTGAATCACACTCAGGTTACTGGAAGAACTAGTCCTTTTTTATGGACACCAGTGTGGGACACAAATACTTTTTAAAAACTTGGCCCCAACTGTGGATGCTTCAGGATTTGAAAATCTGTTCAGTTGTCTCTGTTTTCTCACACATGAAGAGTTGCATACTATTTCAGATAGAGGATTAGTCAATTTTTCATAGTCCTTTAAGAACATGAAACAGTATTAAGGACAAGCTACTTTAAAATTCTAAAATATTCCTTTAGAATAGAAAGCAGCATTTTAAGTAATACAGCGTGCAGAAATATCAGTAAGCATAGGGTTGTACTATTATGATTAGTTTATACCTACCCTTAAAATACCTCTTACCTTGTGGTAGAAGAACATCAATCAGCCATTCACTGTGATCCCTAAAAAAATTGTATATCCAATTAGCTTTATATTTTTTATTTATATATGCATTTATTTTTGCACAGAGGAAATTTATCTAAATTAATGTGATAAGACTGACATTATTCTGAATCTGCTTCTTTACAAATGTAGTTTTATAGATTGCAGGCTGCTGTAGATTAGCTGTCTTTGTTGTGCCTGTCTTACTGCAAATTACCACTTTGCTGATGTTGATCCACCATGCTCAAGGCTTTCAAAAAATTACTTTCAAGGCATAAATTTATCAAATTAAACCAGTGTGTGCTCTGAAGGTCTGATGGCTAAGAAGTGACAGTGAAGAATAACAGACAAATGTAGAAAAAAAATGTACTAGTACTGTTTTCTGTGAGTCTGCTTAGAAGTCATGCTTCTACCAGATTTAATTACTTTTTCCTGCAGTTTTACATCAATGATGACTTAAAAATCTAAGGTGAGAAGTAATTGCTTTTCCTACAGTTGGTGTGATATAAAGGTGTCTTAAACTCCGGACAAAAAAAACATGTAGATTCTGAACTACCTGTAAGCTTGTCCATTTGAACTAATGATTGGAAATTCCCATAAGTATTAGTAGAACTTGTAAAGTAATTCAAACAAAATTAGCAATTTAAAAAAAAATAAACTGGAAAAAAAGAAAAAAGAGTGAGGTTAATTCATCTCAGGCTATATTCCTTCCAGGTACTGGACAAGCCTAGACCAATTTCAGTTTTTTACTCTGTTGCTTCACAGTATACCCTAGAGAATAACCTGAAATAAACACTACAGAGAAGTAATGAAGTCTCTGTGAAAGAACTTCCATTGTAATTACCTGCTTTTAATGACAACTAAAAGATGAGGAGAAAAAACATTCCATAAGCAAAAGCCTGTACCTTAATAAGGTTTCCCCATCATTGTCACTGCATCCCACAGTATCTATTCATTCAGAGATCCTAACTTTAAAAGTCACTATTGGTTCAAGCTAGATGCATATGCCTATCATGGGGTAAATTTCTGTAATCCTTATTCAGACTGAGTTGCAGTGTGCCCCACACATTTCAACCACATTATCTACATAAATTATATGCTAATCATACTGAAATAAAGCATAACTCCAGAGTTCTGAACTCTGGAGTCTGACTATATCTGATCATTTTCCAGCTCAAGTTTACCTACCCTGCAATTCTCTGGCTGCATTCTTCACAAAGATATAGGGGAGGTGGCTTATCACCCAAAGCCACAGACAAGGATGGGTCAATGCACATCTGAAACACAGAGAAGGAAAAGAATTAACACATCTGTTCACTGAAGTTCACTGAGAATGTTCAGCACATTAATATCAGGACATACAAGATAGCACATCTTTGATATCTGTTGAGACCATTTAGTATCCTGGTACTCAGCATCTGGCAGTACAGGATCTCAAATTATTTCTAACAAAGAGAGGGATGTAACTGAAAATAAGAGCCTATGGGAAGAGAACATGACATATTTCAGTATCTGTATTATCACTCTCTAACAGACAAGTATATTTTGTATTACACATTTACATTGCATAGTCATGACTGACTTACTTTTTTTTTTCCAAAGAGACAGTCACTTAGAGGAGCCATTCCTTAGGACAAGGTAATGTAAAAGTCTGGATTTTTCTCCCTCAGTAACACATCTTCCAGCAAAATCTAATTTTCAGTCATCGTAGCTGTTAACTATACAGTACAATTCCAGTGATAGAAAGAAGACTATGGACCCTCAGTTCCCTTGGCAGCATAAGTCCAAACTTTGTCTTGCATTAGCTTTTATCCTTCCACATTAGCCAGTTACATAAAACAGTTACCGTTAACAACCAGTTACATACACATTTGTTTAAGTGTTTTGTACTATTTAAGGAAAAGCTGCAGAGTAGTATGTATATACAATATCTTACCCATCTAAACCAAAAGCTTTCTTACTCCAGTCAAGTACAAGATGTTATAAAGACAAATTGCTCTTTGAATGTTTCCCATCTTTGTTAGGCAAATTTATATTCATCTACCCAAGAGACAACAGGCTTCCTTTTTCCAAGCAATGGCTGATCATGACTGGTTCTGTCAAAGTTAAGCTAAGAGGTGACTCAAAAATATTCAGGTATTTCACCTGCAAAGCTCTGAACTGTGAATTTCATTGATAATTTGCTCTACTCTGTGAATCTGGTGATCACTAAAACAGGAAGCAACACCTTCCAGCTTTTTTCTGTATGAAAAGGGACCATGGAGAATGATTGGAGTAGGCAGGAGAGTGGTTCCCTGCAGGACTTGTGAGACAGGTATCACGATTATGCCCTATCAGTATCATAGCCTTTGGAAAAGGCTCACTGAAGAACTGTTTGACTAATGTAGTTATGTTAGTACATGAACTGTTGCCAGGAAAATTTGCTGTATCTGTATATTTAACTAGATACAAATCTAATTCATTAGTACACCTAACTAGTATATGCTCTGGATTTGGGATGCTATTCTTGCCTCTGTCATCAAACTGCGCTATGATCCCAGTCAAGCCATTTTACTTGGTTACCCTGCATGTAAACAGGTAAGATATGATTTATCTCCCTCAAAGAGGGCTGTAGAAGTCAGTAAAGCTTTGTAGCTATTTCCTTAAGGACACATTCTAAGCAAAGCATTACAACGAGAGTAGGTGCACTGTATGACCTCAATCAAGATACCAAGGTGAATATGTAATTGACATTATGTTTCCTGTATACAGTAGTATTTGTGCACATATTTACACAAATATAAGTGTCCAGGAAAATATTGACATGGATTAGCAAGGAGCCAGCTTAGAATTTTATAAAGTGCTCTGGAACCCTCCTCATATTTAATACCAAGATTTGGCTCATAGTAGTTTGAGGAAATATCCCATCTCCCAACCAAAGACCTTATTCACAGAGTTCTGGCCCTCTTGGTCTCAACAGGCTTTGCTGTTTCCTTAGCTCCTGCTCTTGGTCCCCTGCACACAACCAGAGCTTATGGCTGGGGTCAAAGTGCAGTCTCCCATCCCCCAGATAGTTGAGTCTGACCCCTAAATAAATAGCAGTACCTTCACAGCTGGTTTGTTAATTGCATTATGGCATTCAATGTGCTGGCAATGAATAGGATTCCAGGCTGCAAAACCAAACACAGATGATTAATAAATGGAGAAAATGTATTTATATTTTTTGTATCTAGTAATATCAACTGAGAACAAGATCTTCTTGTACTAAAAGTACTATACAAATCATAGAATCATAGAATCCCTAAGGTTGGAAAGGGCCTCCAAGATCATCAAGTTCAACCATCAACCAACATGCCTACTAAACCATGTCCTGGAGTGCCAAGTCTACACATTTTTTTAGTGTCTCCAGACATGTCTCCAAATATGAGAGAAGACCTAACTGTTCCTCAAGAAGCCTAACAACTACAATAAACTATCTAGAATATATATGCCTACTGATTTGTTTGGGATATAGTTACAAAATTAACCATGAACTCAATGAAGAAAGGGAAAATGTAAGATGCAGCCATTCCCATTGTAGACCCTTCCTGATCTCACCATCATCTTGAATTAATTAACTATCCTTCCACTCCAGGAACAGGATGGTAGGAGTAGCTGACTAAATTCAGTAACATTCCCAGGCAAAATGAAAACACAGTTATGGTAAATGGAAAATAATCCAGCCACAGAAGGAACCTTAGCTTTGTAACACCAACAAGTAAACAACAAAGGTATGTTCAAGTGGCATCACTTGGGTGCTCTATGGGATGCCCCCAAGTTAAATGCCATGCAATCGCAGGCCATACTCATCCCATTCTGGGACACATTAAGAGAAAATTTATAAATAGAAAATTTATTCCAGTCTACCCAGTGTTAGTAACAATTCAGATGGAATATCATGCTTAGTTCACAGACTTGTAAAGAAAACTGATTTTTAAAAGGTCAGGAAATCTATCAACTCTTCAAGGGAAGACTTTAGAACAGATTACATAAACATCTGTCAGGAACATTCAGAATGTACTTGAGTTGGTCTAAGGCATTTTCTAAGGTTTCTTCCCATCCTTCATTTTTATTCTTTAAAATGTCACATTCTGGTCCAGAAATTTTACAAAGTGAACAAAATGTATCCCATATGACAGAGATTACTTGAAACAGGTTGAGACAGGCAAGCAGGAAAAGCAAGCCATGAATTGCTGCTGGTCAGGCCCCACCAGAGAAGCACAATGCCAACAGTATCACTGGTAAGTCTAGTGGACAAAGGACTTTGTACCATCTGACAACTCAGCTCCAGCTGCATTGCTGACTTTGTCTCTCATTTTCACCCCATAGTCAATCTTGAGAACTTATCCATTATACTGAGTGCACCTGACATCACCTGACTTTTTTTGATGATAACAGGCAGATAAGGAGTCTTAGCAACAGCAGCAGTGATAGCAGCTGGCACAACAGAAGCAACCAAAGCAATAATTGAAGGGAACATAAGCCAGAACCCTTGTGAGGCCAAGGTGGCAGTTTCACAGACATTTGGAACACCGTATTTATTCCATCTCCTGTTCTGGTTTAGTTAATATTGGGAGTAACACAACATACTTGCTAGTCATGATCACAGTTTTTATTTTTCATAGCTATTTTTGAAAATACAGAGAAACGTATATTGTATATAGTTAATAATTAATACTTATACACTTATTGTGCATACTTATGAAAGTATCAATCTATCAAACAAAAGATATCAAAATCATCATAGAACTGTAAACACGTGACATTAACACACTTCTGATCATTTCCTTTACATTTACTTTGGCCTATACAAAACCAGCTGCACTGACCTGTGTACTGCAGTCCTCTGTACTCACTGATTGCCCCAGGGGGCTTTAAATTGGGCCAATAGTGAAACAACATTTGTACTGCTGGAGGTTTAACTTGAGATGGTCCATATGCTATCACATATAGCAAATCCTAAGGAAAGACACATGCAATATGTTTATTTTGCAAGGTAACAAAACACAATTCAATACCTATTACTTGTGTTCAAACATGCTCCACCAAACATCCTTTGTGCGCTCGTACAAGCAGATTAGATAACTACAACAACATGCTCACAATTGGCTTCTGAGTTTGATCGGAGCACCCAACAGCTACCACCCACTCTTCATAGTATACTAATATATAGCAAATGAAGCTTCTGTCTAGCCATGGAGCAAAGAGGTGTGATATAGATTAAAAACTAGATCCAGGTCAGATTCAGGCTAAGACAATACTCACAAATAGTCCCCATAAAAGTTCAGTCCCACATGAACTGAGAAGATTCATCATTATTAAAATTTCTGCTAACTGGAGTCACAACCACAGAGTATTCAGAAAATGGAGCTCTGTTCTACAAAACATGGAGCCGCTTCTGTAAACTAAGAATCAGAAGGACTTTCCATAATCCAGAAGGAGGATTGGATATAAAGATCATTTATAACTTCTTGGCACACAGTCAGTTCAATTTTCAAGCCATCTGGTTTTCATTACTATCCAAATACAGTCATTTCCACAAAGTATATATGATCTTAAACTTACTTTCCATACTTCTTGCTTATATTTCATGAGGCATTCCAATAATTGGCAGTGATACACTGAGAGGGAAAAGACAGTATAGACATAATACTGAAATGGAAACTCAAGTTACAGAAGTGACATAATTAGCTGATTGGCTTTGCTTCGTCTGTCCAAAACTCCATACCTCATTTAATTACTTTTTATTTTAAAGGGTTTGCTGAAGAATCACTGCCCTGAGAGTCATCACAAAAGATTAGAAATTAAGTATTATTAACCTGTTTCTGTCAAGGAATGCAGTAAGATAATGAACATTATGAGTGTACAGCTTTTTGCACAGCAAAGTATCTTTTCCAAACGCATCTAGAACACCTGCTAATTCACCTAAACTTTGTCCCTCAGGCATAATGCAAAGCTGCAAATGGGTACCTTGTCATTCATCTGGAGGCAGTAATGGACCTCACATGTAACAGTACATTATTCCCATGTATACCAAAGGCTATAGGAGCCACTTGCATCAAACAAATTTGAGCACCAAATGAACTACTGTACATGTATGACTTCCCAAAAACCCCAGCGCAACATTTTCCTCAGATGGCTGGAACATGGAATTCACAAACAAAAATAGAACATTTCACAAAAAAAACCCTAACTTGGGCAAGTAGCTTTTAAAATGTTGTCTGCTTCTATTCATCACTGTGAACTACATTAGCATGATGTGACACTTCTCACACACATACTGCAGCGTGGGGTTCCTCCACAGACACACCATAAAACAGGAGACAGTTGACTGTCACGCAGCGTAACAGCTCCCTCAGGTCAAATTTTGACTCATTTTGGTTATGAGATCCCACTGATTTAGCTGAGACTGCGCCACAATGAGAGAGAATGGCCTTGTGTTTAGATCCTTATCATTCCATTTAAATTCACTATAGTTCTGCTGAGCCTGCAACCAGCATTACTTGTCTTTTTTAAAAAACAGTATCAGCTGTGAACTTGGTGGGATATGAATCATAACGTAAGACAAACTGTTACTATGAATTTCTATACTCAGAGTTAGTGGTGATTTCTCCTGAACACTGATGTCATGTCATGTCACTGATATCAACACTATTTTCTAATGTCAAGCAAGAGTAGACCAGAGTCTCCAGTCCTGGACCAAACCCTCTTTCTTCATCACAATAAGATCTCTTATCTACAAAATGATTACTTCAAGCATGACACTCAGAAATTACAGTTTTGACTAAAATCACTTATTTTTCATCTGGTGTTGGATAGTGAGACAGATTTTTCCCACCATCTGAACTTTTCTGATTGCATTTGACACAGTACTTCATGACTCACAGTTTTAAAGAGAATGACACTATGTTGCATGTTGACACATACCCGGGTTTGATGTGTACTGCATTGCAATCATTAGCATTGATGATGCAGATAGATTGACATGTGCTGGAACACCTTCCCTTTTTGAGGATCCCACTTGAAAGAAAGAGGGGGGGGAAGAAAATATTTTCTGTTGTATAACAAGGAAAATTAGGCGAGAATAGCATATAACTGATTCCAACTGATGCAAATAAAATTCCTAAGGTACCACCATGCCATTAAAAAAACCCCAAAACTATAGCCAAAAAAACCCCTAAAAAACTAGAAGCATTGGAGGAGGTGAAACCCCTTTTCTGCTGAAAGATGACTAAGAATATGGTATTGCTTTACAGAGCGCACACCTGGTTTTCCAGATCAGTAAGGTTTCATTCTCAGAGCTGCATTAACCAAAGACAATGATCTTCTCAGGCACTCCTTCAGAACTCACAGACTGGTCAAAACACTGTCACTTGTATAGTCAAGTGCACCTAAGGTTTGGATCGTAGGAAAGATAAGCTGCTGAGGTATACTGATGAAGGGTTGGGGCTGGTGGTAGCTGTTGGCATATGGCAATTACTTCTCAGCGAGTACATGGTACAAGTTCAAGTTATAGCTACATACCAGAAAAAGTAGTCCCCCTTGTTATGTGACCTGTGCTAACATAACAATAAATAGTAGCACAGAAGTGTAGCTAAGCTGTCGTAACTTTGACTTTGCACATAAAGTGGCTAGAGTTCCTTCTTCTCTCCTACGAAGTGGCTACTATTAAATGGTGTAATTGGAAAAACCCTGCAGAGTGTAGGTGTTTATTTGCTGAACTATAGCATGGCAATATGGCTTTGAAGGCAACCTCCTACACAGAGATGTGGCATATATCTTCCCATCCTCTCACAGCACTTTCCCAAGCCTGGCTGCCAGGACCCAAATACCAAGCATTTGGGATAGAAGCACAGAACTGTAGCTACCAGCTCAGTGAGATGCTTTCATCCCTCCCATCTGGTTCTCCAGCTGCTTACACAATCTCTTGCATCCTCCCTTTTGGTTTGATTCAAAGCTGAACTCTAGGGGAAAGAAAGGTTTTGCACTCACCTTGTAAAGGGGCAGATTATTCCTAGTGGGAAAAGACTAGGACTCTTAATTAAAAGAGTACTTGTCTAGAAAGGGAGGAGGGAAGGGAAAATGGGGAATTTCTCTCTTCTATATGTTACTTCTCCACATGACCCAACATTGCTACGGCTCTCCTCACTGCACTTCCCTCATTCTTTTTTGAGTCTCATCCACACACATAAAAGCCCCCAAGGGTTACAGCAAGGTCTGTTTGTATGGATTTAAATTGCAAAATACTCAGCAGCTCTAACCTGGCAACTAAAATGTGGTCATCAGCAGAAAAGTAGGACACAGTAAAAGAAGCCAAATTTAAAGAGCAACAGAGCAGGTTCATACAGATATTTAACCAGAACTGTTTGAGGAAAAAAGCAGCCTGACAAAGGTCGCTCCCATGCTCTGCAACGCAATCTCTGTCAAGGGTAGTTGGGAACAGTATCTGTTTAAGTAAACTAAGGATTTGGCTCAAACACTCGTTTTAGAGAACAGTTTTACAGATCTGAAGATAGACAGGAAAGGGTACATCACCTACATCAGCTGTTCTTTAACAGGTTACAGTAACAGTAGAAAAAGGAGGTTAATGCAACATTCTGTTCTTAACCCAAAGAGGACCTATTGCAGATATGTATGAAATGTATCTTAGTAATCGTCATCTGAATACTATTAGACCTGTCTAATGTACAGAAAACATCATTGCAATGTCTTACAAGGCACTATTTTACATGGGGAAACTGAGATACAGAAGAGTTAAAGGATTTCTCCACGATCACTGACTGGTAGAGCCAGAAAATGTAGGTGATAAATTTCCATAAAATCTTAATCTCATAACAATGGACCATGCTTCTTTCCATGTTCTAACAGCATCTTCTACATGCTTAAATGACATCAGTGTTGATCCCTGTACAAAGTTGTTCATGTTTTTCCATAAAGATCTGAAATACAGATAAGGAGGAGATATTCTCACAGAATCATGGGATAGTTGATCTTATAAGGATCCTCTGGAGATCACTTGTCCAATCCCTATGCTCAAAGAAAGGTCAACTAGAGCAGGTACTCAGGACCAGTTGTGTTCTGAGCATCTGCTAGGATGGAGAATCTGCAACCTTTCCGGCAAACTGTTCCAGTGTTTGATCACCCACACGGCAATTAAAACTGACTTTTAATATTGATCCTAATGCTTCCATCTGCAGAACATGGTCACATTTCTCGCTACTACTGAAATCTCATCAAGCTTTATTGTCAGGTACGTAGACTAGCATTCAGAACGCTCCTCAGGACTCACACTGTGCAAGGATTATGTAATTACGTAATCATGAGACACCCTTGGGAAGGGGAAGAAAAAGAAAGAGATAAAAAGGCAGGCACTGTCAGATTCAGTCTTCACACTTATGGATAGGAGACATTACAGGCATAGTTATTTAGGACAGAAAATGCTGAAAAGAGGAGAAGGGAGAAAAATCAGAAATTCATCACAACACCTTTACATTGGTAAGAGTTGTTCTTGTACATCCAGATGTAGTCCAGATGCAAAAGTTACATGTTGCTACTCTATCATTTCAGGAGCAGTTTGCCCATTGATTCTGTACTCAAAGGCCCTCACTGCTGGCAGTGAGAGTTCTGAGTCTGGAAACAGTGTATTTATTAAAAAAGCTAAATTTCACCCTCTAAATGAAGAATTCACACAGTGACACAGCATAATAATAAATAAAAATTAAAAAATTATTTCCCTTTGAAAAATAGTCACACAGAACTATTTCACATATATACATACAGCAGATTGATGACCCATTACAATTCTATGGCAGATCAAACTGACTCCTACAGTCTCATACTACTATAGTAGTGCACCATGTTTTCTGAGACATAACAATACTAGAATGAGTTCTACTTACATATAGCCATAGGCAGAAAAGATGTGCTGAGATACTCTATAATATCCTTGTGCAGAAATGGAGGAAAGGTAGCTAGTGTTGAAATCATTGTGTAGGGTAAAGTACTCAAAATATCATCATTGAGAAAAGGAAGTAAGCATGTAGTAGTGTAAAAAATTGATTGCCCAAGATCTGTTGAATAAAATGAAATAAATACGGAATCATTACAATGGAAAAATAATAATGACTATGTAATTTTTAGTTTACAAAACTATAAAAAAAATTACATTTAAATTCAAGTTTTCCCCTCAAAGTAATTTGGGAAGTTAATCACTAGAGACGAGCCTTCACCCATCATTTTTAAGTCCCCCCTAAAAAATAGAGGGAAACAGCTGTTCAACAGTACTCAGAAGAGTTTGGAGGGAAGATAAATACTACAGCCAGTAAAATAATAGATTAAAATCAATGTTGATTTTAATCATACAGTGATTAACATACAGTGGCCTGCATTTAAGCAGAGATATTAGAATCAGAATTTGACATGCACTTTGGTACTGAAAGGCCTGCTTTTTAAAAAAGGATTCTAGTCTTCATCAGCCATAGAAAAATAAGATTTTTATCTTAATTACACTCAAGCAAACTGCAAAGTACTCCCCACATAGAGACTACAGGAAGCATCACTGTAATTTTCAAACAGCATGCAATTATACTATGGATCTTGTTTTCCTGGGAAGCCATTGAGGCCAAAAACGGCCAAGGCTTAAAAGGAAAGGAATATTTATCAAAAATACCCATACTTATTCTAATTAATTATACTATAACTCTTTGGAAGGGATACTTGAGAAATGTGTAGCATTTTAATATCTGAAGGGAAGAGATAGATTATTGTGTACTTGGGCGTTGTGGCATCTTTATACCCTCTTTCAAATGAGGAAGTGAGCTGGGGCCAATAACTCCCCGAGAAAGGCTGCAGCACTCAATGAACCCCAAGTTTGAACCTGTATGATGATCCCAATACATCATAAGGTCTTTCCACTGCATGCGAGGATTCCTTTTGTTACTTAATCTGTAACCTTAAGTATGTTATAAAGGCCTGCAGTTTCATGTGTACAACTAGGATGATTAAAAACTGCCTCTGTAAAGCACTCAGAGGCCTGTAGCTGTAAATCACGAGTCATAGGAAAAATTAAAATTAGCACTCCATTTCAGCGGTTCTAGCAAGTCTTCAGTAAAAGGGTCTAACCAGACCCATAATGCTAGAGAATATTTCTCTCTTGCAATACATATTCACCAGCTAAGCACTGAGAGTTCCATACAATCAGATTGGACCAAAGCTCAGGACCACCTAGAGCACCAGTTGTACTTACCCAAACAACATTGATTGTTCTGATAAAAAAAAAAAAATCCTTTAGTCAAATGCTAAGCTGAAGGAGAAATAAATAACAAGTTGTATTGCAAAATTTAATTCTCTGCACACAGAACCATAGAAAATAGCAAGTGACCTCTCCTCGCCCCAAACATGAGTCAACCAAATTATTTCTGGCAGATATTTATCTAAACTGTTCTTAAAAATCTGCAAGACGGTCCACTCCTCCTCCTGGCAACTCATCCTAGTGCTTAACCATCTTTATCATAAAAAAGTCTTTTTTTTTTTTTTTTTTCCCCATTGCTGCAGTTTAAGCCTGTAACTTCTTGTCCTGACCAACTATAACCACAAATAGTTTGGTTTAGTTTGTTTCTCCTTGCAGCAACCCTAACATATTTGTATATAATAATCATGTCTCTCTTCCGTTTTTCTCTAAGTTGGAGCTCAGTTTTTTTCTAAGCTTTCCATTTTTCCTCACTGGTCACATTTTCTAGACTTCAGATCATTCTCATTTCTTTTTCCTACACTCCTCCCAAATGGTCCATGTCTTTCTTGAAGCCAGATGGACAAAATAAAAAATTTTACCCCAGCTGAGGCCTTCCTAGGGCTATCAGAATGATAAACAAAATGCTTTGGGTGTCTCATACACAAAACACCTGTTTACATATTACTAGAATAATATTAATGTATTAGTGACTTGTGGTCTGCCTCTGATCTACCGTAACACACAGATCTCTCTGCAGTATGGCTTTCAAGCTAGTATCTCCCCCATTTAATTTCTGCCTTTGATTTCTCCTGCTTAAACTGAGTATTTTACACTTCTCCTTTGAAGATGTTTCAAAACAGAATTCAATTTGCAAAGTTTGTTTTGAATCAGGTATCTTTCACACAAAGGACATGCTATTCGCCATCTTGACAACCCCCACAAATCAAAGTGTTCTCTCATTTCTATCAGCCCAGTACAAAAATGAAAATATTTAATATCAGTAGTTGCAGCACAGAGTCCTGTAAGATTCCCATTTGGTATACCCTTGCAGCTAACAACAGCCACTGGTAATTACTCCTGGAGTGTTTTCCTTACTCAAGTGGGGACAATATGTCCCAGATTGCCTGTTAGGATGTCAAGTGACATAGCAACAAAAGCCTGACTAAGGACAGGAAAGCCCCACCAGGAGAGTCATTGTGCTGCCATAAAAGGAAATCATGTTTGCTCAGTGTTACTTGTCGTTTAGAAGTCTCCATTGGTTGTTAATTATCACCATGCCATCTATTTAAAAAAATATTGTTTTGATAACGAACTTCACCACTTCTGTGAAACTGAAGTTAAGTCAAGAACTTGCTAGCAGCCCCACTTTTGCAAGATCATACCATTTCCTGCTGCAGTAGTCTTTGATTCAAAACATGCTGCTGCCAGCTCAAAAGGAATTCAGCATTTCACAGAAACATCTTTTCTCCTAAAGAATTTCAGCAGTGTATCACATTGACAACAATCTTCCTGTAGTGAACTATGAAAGTAATACACCCTGATGCATGGTGAAAATTAATATTTGGGTTATGTGACATAGGGAGAACGCTTGGCTCCTGAATCCCAGTATGGAAAGCCACAGACTAACAAGCCAGACATGTACAGAAGTTGAGGGAAAATAATATAAATACAACACAGTCACCAAAAAAATAGTGTGATTAATTCAAAACATAAGAAAATACAGGTTTTTTGTAAGTCGGACAGAGATAGTGCTATACGTTTACCCAGGAATATTTTAAAGCCATCTCAAATCATCATTACCATGATTTTTCTCCAATTAAATGTACACTATGTTCTATTTAGAGATGGACCTTCACCAAAACACTCAATCTGCATATTCGTTATAGGCCAGATATACATTTGCAAGCAATTTGTGCCTTTTTAAGAAAGCCACCCCAAAAGGTTCAGTCTGAAGATAGCCCAGCAGATCCAAATTCAAAATCCAGATGTTTTTAGACTCATCTGTATTATTTTTGTTACATACCATTGTATTTTAGTTACATACCACCAGCACACCACTAAAAATCAGACTACCTCAGAATTCAAACCCAAATTCAGAGTTAGCAAAAAACATCTTTTATTTAAGAAAGTCAAACCAGACACTTTGATATAAACGCATCCCGGGAGATTTGAATTCCAGATCCAGGTCAGTTTAGGCCCATCTCTTCTACTGCATTTATGCATCATTCATGGGTTCACAGCACTGAAGTTAAGCGTACTGGAAGGGTTCAAGGGCCTGCTTACCATGTTGACCATGTTGTAGCAAGGGAACTAGATCCAGCAGTGTCACCAGTGTCACGTAAAGTCCTTGATAGTCCAAAGATGGGTAGTCTGATAACTGAGCATCACGACTTTGCTGGCCACGTTCAGATGGAGCATCTCGCAGGACGCTGTAAAGGAGGGAGCGAGTAACAGTAGGGTTGATGGAACTGACCTGTGGTCTTAGAGATGGGGTGAGTGGGAATGGCACAGGAAAAAGACACATGGTCATGGGCACTGTCAAATTGGAGGCATCTTGATTCTCCTTCTTCCCTGTGCGGGACAAAATGCTGTTGGGGGGACAAAGAAAAAAAAGAGACAACAAAGACACAAAGAACAGCACATTACATTGAAATGACACTATAAAACAAATAATAAAACACCAGATACATCCCACATAAGATGCAATCGCTACCAAAACCAGTGTGTCTACAAATCTAGCAACCATTCACTTTCATGCTTCAAGATAAGAGAATTAAAAATTGACATCTAGGAAAATTTCATTGCATCTCATGTGTTATCTGGTTCATAAGGAGCAAAAATATAAAAATGCATGTTTCAGTGCCCTACCCATGTTTCACAGTTAAGAAAAATTCTGAGAATTAAAAGTGTTTGCTATGGAAAAATAGCTGTGTCAAAATAGGCTGGTATTTTGCTCTGAGACTTTGAGAGATTTATTTCCTCCCACCAATCCCCGTAATCTTTTGAACCAACTGACTGAAAACATGCAAAATATAGGTGTGGCACTTGCAGAAACATGTTTTAGCAAAGAATAAACATGTGTGTTTGTTAAGATAGTCTTAAAAATCACATGTTTATTGCATTAAAATAATGTCTGTATGTATTTTATGATACTGTTTCATGACCACTCACTCAGTATCATTTGAGATAATGAAGTTTAAACAGGCACATGGATTTAGAAATAATATAATATTTCTAAAATGTTAACTAAACTACATTTGGAAAAGTTATAAAATAATATATAGTAGATGGTCTTTAGCATATGTTTGTGAGCTAATGATAATGGTTGTTTATGTGTGTTTTTAATTTTGCCCATGTTTAGGGAGGAAACATTTTACTTTATGAATACAAACACTCCTTGGGTAAATAGTTACCTTCAAAAATCTAAGGGCTAAGCAAGCAAGACCAATTACGTAACTGCAGATCAGACAGTATGTTACCATACATTCCTGCTGTTACTTACGTTATTATTCAACAAAACTCACTATAAACTAAAGGAGAGATAATTTCAAAAAATAAAAAGGATTTAGTGGGAATCAAAATAGAGGCTATACGTCAACCAGCTTGTTATGTTGTTTTAAGAATGTTGTAAACATGTTAATCTAATTTGTTTTAAAAAAATAAAATCTACTATTTTAAATAGAAATAAATTGTCACTAAAGCAGTGTTATATTTTAGTTATCAAGCAATTATAGGGTTAGTTCATAAATGTGCCTATAAAATATAATACACCTTTTAAAGATATTAAACCACACACAATGCTTTTTTTTTTTTAAAGCACGTTTTGCACCTTTCAGTGGTTGGGATTTCCAAAAGTAGTTGCTGTTGGCTTAACTCTATTCCCAAAGTCAGTGTTAAAACTTATAAAAGACAAGTCAGCAGCATTAAAATTTCCACTGACTAATGAAAAGCAGAGTTATGTCAAGAGGGAGCACTTCTGGAAACCTCTGTCCTCTTTAACAGTACAGAAATCCCTATCATATAATCACCTTAGCACAGATATATCTTACCTCACCAGTCAATTCAACAATTTACACAAGTAAGCTAAACTCTTGCTAAGGTGCTTATAAGAGGTGTCATTCATTTGTCTTATTATACACTTTTACAAGTACAGTTCTATGCCAAGTGGCTACTATAACATCACACTTGCAGTAAGAGATGACAGAGTCTGTTTTAAGAAACTACTTTTTTTTCCTTTTTTTTGTGCCTTACATATTTGGCAGATTGTTTTGGTTTCTGTTACCCAATGTCCAGTACAAGAAAGGTGGTGACTGTCATGACAGTGTTTATGAAATCTTATCAGAAATTCACCTAAGATCTACTATGACTTTAAAACAAATGATCAGAGTGCTGATTCCTTTCAATTTGCTTGATGTTCATTTGCTGTACTTTGCAGCTCATGTTTAGAGATATGAAGGTACTAAATTATATTCTTTCCCTGTCTACCAAAAGATTATAACAATTACCCATTCCTTGACTTCCCAACACCTCACTTGAAGCACACTTTTTTGCAGAAAGATATAACTGTATGAATTAATCCTTGCTTTGGTAAGGCAGTGATGGAGAGCATACACTGTAAGTTTCCCTTCCTTTTAACATAGAGCTATGGCCCACCTATGGGTTAGAGGCCAAAGCACACTGTCTTGCATCTTGATCAGGGCATCCTTCTGTTCAATTCAGGAACAGCAATGAGACTCCATCTACATTCCAGCATTCCAACCACGCAAAATTTAGAGGGGGAAAAAAACCCCAAAACCCATAACTTTCAGACCCAGGCTTTTCCCTGACCCATGTGTTTCAAAAGCAATAAACAGAAGAGTCAAAACTGAAAATCTAGAAAGTCCCCTAAGACCAAGATACAACGATTGCAGTTTGCTCCTATTTCTGTTCTAACCAAGTACTGAGAACTTGGAGCGTCTGCAGATCATCACTCCATACTGAACTTGCTACGTGCAAGTGACAAAGCTACCAGGGCTTGTTTCAAGATTTGTACATCTTTGCTGTAAATCTATCCCAAAATTACTGCCTTCCAGGAGAGGTTTCCTAAAATGCCTACAAGAGAATTGCATCTTGTCAAGGCAGCTAAACAAGCTTGACAATTAATTAGCCACTGGGCATTTATAACTATTCCTTGTGTAAAACATTTTGCTTAGAAATACATATGGAGAATTTTCTCCAAGAAAATGTGAAAAAATGAGCTGTTCTGCAAGATGTTCATTAAGTCTTAAATCATTCCTCAAATGAGGGAGAAAACACTGAAAATGAGCAGGGCATGAAACAAATTCATGCTGTAATGTAAAGAAATGCTTTTGCCTAAAGAGAAAATTAAGGAAGAACTAAATGAATCAATGTGCTATGCATTGTGTATGGTGATTTTATGTGATGTTTGTTCATAGAAATAAGGAATTTTATTTTTTCAGCCATTCCACATCTGATCCCCCCCACCCCTGCGTTTGTGATTTATTGAGGCTATGTACAGAGCAAAGGAGCAAATTAATCCCTTGTGCAGTCCAACTATAGTTAGTAGAATGACACCAGATATGAATGTGATCCAAAACAGCGGGCATGCCCCACTGAAAAGAACACAGTCAACGTGTCCATAGCATGGAAAGGTAAAAAGTATAACAGACTGTAAAAGCTATACTTGTAAAACCCTAACATCACATGGAATTTCTCTGACTACCCACTGTTCCTCCATTATTCCTTTGACTACATATGTTCATCAGGATATGTTTATCCTAAAAAATTCAGCTGTAAAGAGAGTACACATCAAATTGGGAAATATTTTTTAAAGTTATTCTAAAAAATATTCACAAGCAAACTGTTCTGAAGATCAGATCCAAAATCTCCAGAAACGATTGGGTATTTTTGCTACCGTTTGATCAGTATTCTCTTAGCAGCCCAAATTCATTGCATATGCTGTCTCAAGCTAGAAAGACTATTCTCCACCATGTACTTCTATCGTTGATGTTAAACCTTGCACAATGGAGTCTCAGTGTAGGAGGCAGAAAGAAGGTTCAGTGTGTAACATATTCAAAGACACTTCTGAACATGCTCTTCAGAAAGGTTCTTAACCAGTCTGTTTAGTTTTAGGGTAAATCTTGCAGAGATCTGCACGCAGTGGGTGGGAGTTTCCTTCTTTCCATCTGCCACACAAAATACAGGGTGTATTTTGTTTTGCTTTTTTATCCAGCTTCTTTCTTAGTATCAGCAAGCATATAAACTTGTACTGGTTCAACCATAGCACTCAGGCTTTGGCCCACAGTTCAAATTCCTCAGTTACAGGGATTTAGAATGCGGATTTGGCCTCGCTGACTATCAGAACTTAAATTTAGATCCAAGTTCTGTCTTCAATTTCTCATGCTCTTTTAGCTCCGAGGACGATCAGATCCCAGATCAATAAAGGGCAAAGCCATCTGTGTAGACCTGCATATCAGATATGAGCATCACTTCTGCCCCATGAGGTTCAGCATTATCAACAAGAGGATTTTGGTTCAGTCCCATTCCGACCGATATATGAAATAAAGAAATGGAGTTGCTCAATTGTGCAATTGCTTCCCTGAATTCTGATCTGCTCTCATATTGGTAAATATAAAGCTTTTTCAGTAAGCCCAGAAACATCACCGCTCATGAAGTGTGAAGCACTTGTCACACCAGATACGTCAGCTGTACTGCTTAGAAAGATGACGACAACAGGGTGATATAAAGATACTTTCTTTAAGCAGCAGACCCTAAATCCATCCTGTCCCAAAGGACTTATGCCCAAAAAGAAATGGATCTCATTATAGCACTTGGTAGTTACAGCTAAGAGAGAAAATGTTCAGAATCAAGTCCAACCTTTTTGCTTTAACAGCTTAAAGGCCCACAACATTTAAGCAAAGGCTGTTTTGCCATACAGACCCTTGCTTAAATATGATTTAAGTGTGTGTATTGTGCAAATAATTCATCAAAAGAGCCTGATGTGGGATCAGAGCCACATTTCAAAGCTATCTCCAGTGTCTCTTTGAACATTATATTGCAGCAGTGGGGAAAAAAATGAGACAAAATTTAATTTATTAATCTTCAAAAAAAAAGCTGTACTGGTTGTACTATAAATGATGAAGGAAACAAATTTCACAGTGCTTAAAAACTTCGTGTTTTGAAAATTTCAAGAATAGAATTGTTTAAGTTTGCAGTGTACGGGTGGTCCACTGATAATGAGTATTTCTGTCTATGTATCTTTCCTACTTACAAACAAGGTCAAGAATTTTGATACATCCCATGCACTTGAAGTGAATGTTAGAATGAACTGCTGTCATTCTTTCAAGTTTAAATTCTTGCCTCTCAACTTGTATACATCATAGGGTTACATGTACAAATATATGGGTTAATTGTATGATGTTAATGTTTCCTCATCAAATAAGCAAACAGCTGTACTTCCAAACTAGCTTCTCACAGCAGGAACAATCTTTCCAGGTATAAATTAGGAAGTTACGCATAGAAATGCAGTTTTAACTGCATTTTCCTGGATGTGAAAACTAGTGCCAGTCAAATTCTTGGCACACAAAAATCACCTCTTCACTGACAAAAGGCATTTTAAAAACAATTTGAAAATAGAAATCCAATAGGTAGCACCATGGAATCTATGTCATTTCTAATTAAGTCTCATCATTTTTCATATCTTTTTATCAAGACATGAGGTAGTATTTTCTATACAAAATGTATTCTATATATTATTACTAAATATTGGACTAAATCGAAACCCAGGGTCAGAAAAATCCTGACCTATTGTTGCCATCCAAATCCACATCTGTTCACAAATTTTGTGTCTACTTGTATTGTTATAAGGGACTGAACCAGAATCCAAACCTGACAGACAGCTGAACTATAGCACAGGAAGAACCTAGTTCTGCTCATCTGGCTCACTGCTCTAGGATCCTCAGGCACCAGGACTGTCAAGGAGGTCATGAGTATACACATCTAAAACTCTACATGTTACAAACTCCTTTCTTCACAAGTTCAGCACGTTTGCACATTCAGCTAAGTCTTAGGAGGGCCAAGCAAATGTGTAATCAACCAAGTTTATTTTAGAATCAGCCACTCAATAAGCAGCTCAACTGGGCAAATTGGGCAACAGCCACTGAAGTGATTAATTCATACCATTCCTTTCTTAAATTATGCTCTGACTCTTTTTGGCTGAGCATTGACCCATTAAATCTTGCAATCAATTCAAAGTCAATCAATACCACCTACAATTCTTTAGCTCTTTTTTCTTCAAGAGCATTAGTTAAAACTTACCTCAATAACGTCTGAGAAAAATATTTCAGAGTATTTGCAATGTCAGTTCCAGAGGGCACAGGGTAAATGTTGTGGAGAACCCGGTTGTGGTATTCCTGAAGGTAACGGATTTTGGAAGCAACTACATAAAAGATACAAAAAACAAACACAAAAAAAAATGTATTTAGGTTTTTTGCAGACTTTGACAGAATCACATCTGTTCCTACCATTTCTGACTTTTTTTTTTAATTTAAGAACTAAACCGTAAAAAACAGCACTCTACATTCTTTCTATTTTGACTGACTAAATTGAACACTCCAGTGCAAGAGTGCCAAGAAGGCACAGAAGTGAACACCTACATCTGCATTAGACCAATTTTGTGCTAGCAAATTAAAAAACAACAGAACAAAACACACAAAAAAAAGACCAAACCTGCACTACTTCTGTGTCTCCAAGGATCTCAAGACTCATTTATAATGCCTGAGTCATAGGATCACAGGAGGTTCATGTGAGATGGATAAATATTTCTACAAGCAGAGATATAAGCTAAGACAGAGAGAACTTATGTGAGTTACTTTAGGCCATACATTTACTGTACACAATGAACTAAAGACATGTAAAAGATCTGTGCTGTCTATTTAAGTGTCTTAGGAAGACTGAGCAAGCAGGTGAGGGGATTTCAAAGAGTAGTAGGAGCTCTACAACTTTACTGAAACCATTTTTTGATTTAGAAATAACAGTGGGCTTATTTTCCAACAGAGATCCTTGCTCAGTATTGGGAAAAAGTGATTACACACCATAGCTGCAATGCCTTACATTGTCTGTATGGCACAAGACAGTCTCATGCAGAGACAACTGAGCACATTTTCAACCCTTTCTGGCTCTGCTCAGACTAATCAGTTCTGCTGAGAAAGAAAGTACGTTGGCTGTGGCAGAGGGCTGCACCAGTTCAACTGCACTTCTGGCTAGACTGCTCAACAGTTGTCCATGGCACCACTGTGCACAGGCTCAGTGGAAAAAGAACTGGCTGGGAACTCTTAACCATGTTAAAAGTGCACAAAAACTGTGTAATAGTTAAAAGGAAAGATGCTTCTGAATTACTTCAGCCCTTGAGCATATGGATTATGACAGTCTTTCACTACACCAAGATACACCTTGTTCCACTACAAGTCTCGTTCAGAGTGGAAAACAAATCATGCTTCCTAAATCAGAAATTAGTCTATACTTTGTTTTACTCTCATTGACAAATGGCATTTATTAAAGAATGAATATTATCAAGTCCTCTGCTGAACAAGAGGGCACTAACCTCCTGAGAGACATCCCTATGCTTCTCGCTGCTGCTGCTGCTGTATCTGAACATTTTATGAGCATTATGATTTTCTTCTGTATCATTGACAAGCTGCATGAGAAGTATGCATATTACAGAAAAAGACTGAAGGACAGACACCAAGAGCAAAGTGTCTGCAACTGATGTCGGCGGCTCAGCTTAGAGCCATTTTGCCAGAATAGATGGCAGCATGTACTGGACTTGAAAGTCCAGTAAGCAAAAGCATCTGTGAGTGCTCACTCAACAAATGAGGTTAGACATATCAAGTCAGTTATCCATTAAATGAGGAACACTCAAATAATCATCAAGCGAAGAATACTTTTTGCTTTAATTGCATGACAAGAAACCCAGTCTTCCAGCACTCAACTGCCATCCTTTCTCCTGTTTTCTGCTGTACTGACTGTACCATCCCAATTCCTGCACCAAGTGAAGCTTCTGCAGACAAAGGTCTCCCTCACAATATTACCCTGCTTCATCACAGGGAGAAAGCCCATCGCTTGACTGAATAGGGCTGGGATCTATGGGAAAACAGCAAGTCAAAATACAATCAGGGGACACTTTCATAATGCACATACAAAAGCAATAAACTAAGCAATTTTAATTATATTTATTCGCTTTTAAGTGTTTTGCTTTACAAATTTATTTTAAGGTGACGTTAATGGATAATTAAAACCTATCACTACTTTTCTTCCCCCCAAACAACTGAAAACAGAAGTTTGGACTCAGATTGCCTCAGTATAGCTAGAGCAAGATCAGAGCCTTTTGGGCCACCACACAGGCCTGTGGCACACGGTGCAGTAGGTTATCCCTGCCTCTGGGATCAGCTGTAACTAGCTTCCTACACACCCCCAAAACCACTGAGGTAGTAACATTTGGTCATGATGAGATTCACTCCAGCTTACAGAGGTTTATTTTAGTAGTCCAAGACCTATTTTCCCCTCCCAGTCCCACACTTCATTCTTTCTGCCCACTACCTCAGGTTCAGTCTCAAATTTGCAGCTCAGTTTACCAGATTATTTACAGATAGACACTTTTGGGGGTTTATTTTAATGTCATGAAGATTGATATAAAAACTAATCTAAATTAGGTTAGAGTAAGGAAGGAATTACTTCATAAACATGTTTTGTGATGCTATGTTCTCCTGCCAGGGAAAATAAAGAGTATGAAGCCAGGCATATTTGCAAAGAAAACACACCACATTTCACATTACCCAGCAAAGAACAACTCACAGCAAGATGCACAGTTTACTGTGGCTGCCATGGTTTGCTGTCAGGTATCTGTAAGTGAATTGGATTAACAAAATGCCAAAGATGATGTCGGAATTCAGGACTAGATGTATTTCAGAGAACTAACTGCTTCTGTACAGCTACTTACTTTCAACAAAGGGTATAAGATATCTAGAATAGTTTGTGGTTTTTTTAATAAAGAAGGAAATCTATTTATTTCTGTTAATCAGCATTGTCATATAACTGTATCAGGCAAAATACCAAACCAGAAAATTTATTTATAAAGCCTAAATATTAACACATAAGATCGCTATAAAAAATAATCTAAATTAGGTTAGAGTAAGGAAGGAATTACTTCATAAACATGTTTTGTGATGCTATGTTCTCCTGCCAGGGAAAATAAAGAGTATGAAGTCAGGCATACTTGCAAAGAAAACAGACCACACCAGGTTAAACGTTTTAACCTCCCCTCTCAGTTTTGTTTCCCAGAATGCTAACAATTTCAGCACAGCATCCCAGAACACAGAAAACCTGAAGGAAAGCTCCAGAGCAAAACTTTGTCAGCTTTCAAGATACAGACGTGTGTGAATGACCCATTTTTCTGAGCTTCTGTGCACCCAGTGATACACTTAAAAAGTGATGTCACTCTGTGAAAGTACTTAACCATTGTCATAGGGTTGTCACATAAAACAAATTTTAAAAAGGAAAAAAAAAGAAAGAAGAAAAAAGTTATTCTACCTTGCTTTGATGGGTATCTCTCTAGGATCTACACAGACCTAACTAAACTCCCATGTAAGCACTGACTGAATCAAGAGTGAAACTGTCAGGAGTCTTTGAAGATGGTTTTGGTTGCTCCACTGTCCTGGAGAAGCAGAGTGAGCATCAGGCATGCCCAGGACATTACTTACCACAACTAAACACCAGTTAACTGCTATTTAAGGTGAAAAAAACCTAATTTCCTTTGAATACAATACACCTCAAGTATGCCATGATGAGTCAAATTATGAAAGTCACTGTCAGTACTGCAGGTATGAGATACAAGATGCATGGAGTCACAAAAAACTGAGGTTTCTTGAGACGATTTCCCAGATTGCCACCATTTTACCTGTTGTTCATACAACCTGCCAAAGAGCTATGGGGTGGCCACAGATTCATGTTTAGAGCAGCGCCTCTTCTGTTCTGATCGGTCTGTTTCCTCATTTGTAGTGTTTTGCTGCTGTTCTTGGTAAATTGAGAGTCATTACGACTTGTGACTTGACTCCTTCCCGAGACATTCTGGTTCTTGCCTGTCGGTCAGTGAGGGCAGATGCAACAACAGCAACAGTTGGGGTTTGAAGGTTTGCCTCATAGCAATGTACGCACACGAATATAATCCTTGTCGAAGCCCATCAACATTTGTGAAAAATTGCAGGAGAGGGAATCTTGAAGTTATGTAGAGACAAAGACATTTGGTAATGCTGTAAGAACTAGTCAGGGAAGCAGACTTGGTAAACAAAATACATTCAGTAGGTTACAATGCACAGGGTATATCAGTTAACTGAACACTCCACCTGGAGCATCACAAAAAAGACAATTATGAGGCAGAAAGATCTGAAACCTGAACCCCAAGCAAATCTTAAAATAAAGAGCAACAGGGACATGGCAGGGCAAGATGCAGTGTCTTGAACAGTGCAAGAGGATGAAAAGAGAAAACAGCCAAGGAAAAAATATGAAAGAGAAGCTCAAACAGAGCAGACAGAAAGCATTAGGAATGGAGACACAGAGAAGGCAGAATAGAAAAGGAAGAAAATGCCAAAGGCAGTGCTAAGACAAAAGGCATCAGAAATTCTTCCACATGCCAGTGTGAAAGAAGCATAATTAATGTATAAGTATCACAAGAAAGAAGAAACAATTACAGAACTCAGGTGGGGAAGGCAAAAAGAACAGAACAGTACAGATCTGAACATTGCACGCTTCAGGGCTGTTGCACAGTTGCCTATTTATGAGGTCAGAGTGCAACCCCACAGCAATAAATTAGCACCCACATAATATTTTAATAGCAACATCATCCATCACTGCAAATACGCGGTCAACCTTAAAAGAAAAAAGTATTATTTTCCTTTGATCAGTTCAGCACAGACAAATACAAGGATCCTTCCTAGTGACCTGGAGGAAGGAGACAGACAAGTCTCAGCACATGAAGTGTCAGATCACATCATGCCATCATGACAAACATCAATCCAACCTACTGGTCACAGGCTGCCTGGCTCACAACCATGACACTGTATCAGGAGAGAAAGCAGCTTTGATATGGACAACATGCTTGATGACCCTGATATTTTTCTTTAGGTCTCCCACCAGGGCTCTTCCAGCCACACCAGTAACAACAGTGGGGCACACAAGCATGGTCCAGCTGCTGATGTCCCAGCCATCATGTCATCTGATCTTGCTCCGATCAGATCTAGCCAGCATGGTGGTTAACCGATCTGCGGCTGCAAGAAGGCACGCCAGGCCCTGGGCAGGGGCATGTCAGCGCCCAGGGGGTCCTGCTGGGAGACTCAGGGGCTCTGGCAGGCAGCCTGCGGGCAACACGGTAACACCCAGTCTGCATTCACCTAAAGGGTGAGCACGGGCAAGAACGACTGCACCGCCTCCCTTCTCTATCTCACAGCCAGGCCACCTTCAAGATGGCAACGCAGGGGTCACCTCTGGTCTCCACAGACAGATCCCCAGTCTCTCAGGTGAGTACATCCTTCGGGCAGGGCACAGCACCGGCAGCCAAGGCAGGCAGGGCCCTTTCCGTCACGGGGCCAAGGGCCAAGCCGGCAGTCTCAATCTTAACTCTCATCCCCGGATCCCTCATCTCTCCCCCTCAGGTCCCCGGCGCCGCCTTTGCACCAACAGGCCGCCTCCCCAGCAGGGCCGGGCCCCGCCACCTGCCCGGCGCGGGAGGTGAGATGCTCCGAGGGCCGCCGCTACCAAGCGAGCGGGCTGAGACAGAAAGAGCCAGAATGCAGCCCCCCCTCCCTCTGCACTAGCTGCTACGCGGCCGCCACATAACGCGGGAGGAGGTCGGGCGGCGCTATCCCGCCGGGGCGACCGACAGCCGGCACCGGAGCGGACTGACAGCCGGCAGCAAGGCAGCGCCATGGGCAGGAAGGCACACCCGGCCAGCCGCGCCCCGCTCCCCTCGGACAGGCCCCGGCCCGCGCCGCCTGGCCCCGGCACTCACACTGCTCCGCCTTGGTGGACATGCTGCCGCCGCGCTCCGTCCCTCAGCCGCCGAGGAGCGCCTGCCCCCGGCCGCNAAAGGGAACGCGCGTCTGTCGGCCGGGGTTCAGGAGCGGCTGCGGAGCGCGGGCTGCCTCGCGAGGGACGAGGCGGGGAGGGGAGGGAGGGCCGGTTGCCCGCCCCGGGGCAGCCCAGACGCACCCGCCCAGGCGGGGACGTTAGCCCGTCGAAGCACCTAGCCTGCCGCAGCGCTGGGCCTGGAGCTGCCGGGACGGAAGGTTTTGACGAGCCCCTGTGGTGCCTGCTGGGGCTGTGAGAGTGTTTGGGCCTGCTGAGGGGGGCTGGGGCCCGCCGCCCTGCCGCTGCCGGGGGGCTGCAAGAGGAGGCGCGCCGAGCTAGGCCAGGGCTGGCGGCGGTACTGTGGGGTTGTGCCTGGGGCTGTGTCTCTGCACTCCCTTGTACTCTTTGCTTGAAACAGGAATGTTGTTTCTTTCACTGCTGCTGCCCTCGACCCCCTGAGCTCCCTCCCGCTGTGTGCCTCAGTCAGGTGCCTCCGGCCGAGTATCCCCACTCGTTTCCACAGTGTGCCAAGCATCTCCAAGACGGTCCAGTCATCATCAGCCCTTACCAAAGAGGCGAAGGCTTAGCTCTGCTCTGGTGCCCCTTCTGTCACCAGTTGCCAGCTGCGGTTACTGCCCCAGAGACCCTCCATGCAGGATGAAGGTGGGATGGAACGACCAGTCATGGTGGGGGTACAGTAATAACAGTACAATTTAAATCACTATTCGTTTGCTCTGAGAGAAATTACTTCACCAGTGTGCGTCCTGTCAGCTTCCCTGGTGTCCTGTCTGGGTCTTACCAAGTCTCAGAAGTGAGAGGCTAGCCATAAGTCTCTTCTCTGAAACTTTCCGTAACAGTTTCTCAGATCCTCACACTTCTGAGAAAGGTATGTGGAAGCAGTAGCATTTCATCGGCCACAGCACGGGAGCCTTTTGATGTTTGTAGTTAGAAAGCCAGTTGCAACATACTGTCCTGAAAAAGCTGGGTGGGCTGTGTTAGGTGAGAAGGCCTGTGGCAGCCAGAAAGAACCAGGCTGGGGAGGTGAAGAAAAACAGGTGTGTTTTATTTTTTGTCATGCAAGGCAATGCACCCAAATCAGTGCCCTGATTTGGGGATGATGCCCATTCTACGCCAGGAACTGCGATGAAGGGGCAGATGCTGTTCACTGGCATCTAACAGGTTGGCTTTTCTTCTCAAAGCAATCTTCTAGAAGTACTGAATGTCCACTGTTTTCCCAGCACCACTTAATTAGGTCCAAAATAGAGCTCTTAATACATTTCCTTGAGGCTATAGTTCTTTCCATACTTCCTGCTGCTTGCAAGCCCCAAAGAGAGGAGCCAAACCACTGCTGCTGGCTGTTTGTACTAGCTGCAATGGCTGTAGTGAGACTGATCAGCAACTGAAAGGTTAACTTAAATCAATTTCCTTGAGCAGTACTTCACAAAAGCAAAGAGCACCGGCCAGTTCCCATTCATGCTTTGCTCCTCCTTCTTGTTGGGCTCACTGCAAGGTCTCGTAGGTTGCTGTCTGAATCTGTTTATTCTTTTAAAAATTTAAGCATTTAAGAGTAAACATTTAAGGCTATTCTTTTATTAGAAACTCAGTGAGATTTTTTTTTTTATTTATTTAATTTAATGAAGTGCCCAGGGTGGTGGGTGCTACAAGCCCCACTTCCCCAAACCCTAGGTCTCACAACATAGAACATAAGTTATAAAAATGCAAACAGCTTTCATATCTCACTGAAATAAGCTGTTGAAGGCAGGTCTCATCTTTATCTAGAATTTCTATGTATTGATGCAACAAATCCATCTGAACTGCTTTATTGCTCATTACAGAGCTATAGGGAACTATGCCCTGAGAGGAACTGAGCTCCCACAGGTATCCTTTAAAATGTACCAAGTGTTCACATACTGCAGTGGTGAGTCTGCTAAAAGCACTCAGGTTGGTAAAGCAGGAATACACAGAAAATATGAATTCCATTTCTCATGTAAAATTTCTTCTTTGGTTTAAGTGCTTGAAAATTGCAGCTATGCCTGCATTTACTGAACAGGGTGCTTTCCATATACCTTGTATATATACCGATTTATTGCCTATGAATCCTTCTGCACACCTAAAAAATGCCTCAGCCCCGAATAAATCCTGATACAAGTCATCTGTTATTTGGTCAAACAATTTGATAGATTTACCTGGTTTGTTAATACAACTATAGAGACTCCTGCTTTAAATTGTGAACAGATGTCATAAAGGAGCAAATACAGAAACATGGCACTCTGGGAATTAATTTCTCAAGTCTCTGAGCTGAATAGAAGCCACCATTTCTCAGCAAGATCCTCATGAATTTGCCTAATAAAATGGATACAGTGCTCCACTGGAAACGTTTTTAAGCAGGTAAGGTTTATGTCCATATGCTTTTTACCTCTGCATGCACTCAGTTAAGAGAACACATAAAAGCTGCAGGCATCTGAAAGTCCACAAGCCATTAATGCAAGAACATACTTTTAACAATGAATGAATGGAGAATGGAAAACTTACATACCAACTGATGAAAACCAAAAAGAACAAATGGTACTTTTCTGAGCTCGTGGGTGGAAATTTCACAGAATAATAAAATCACAGGGGTTGGAAGGAACCTCTGGAGCTTGTCTGCTCCAACATCCCTGCTCAGAGCAAGGTCAACTAGAGCAGATTGCTCGGGGCCACGTCCAGTCAAGTTTCCCATGTCTGCAAGGATGGAGACCCCACAATCTCTCTAAGCAACCTGTTCCAAGATTTGACCATCCTCACAGTAGAAAAGTTTTTTTCTCATGTTTAAGTGATATTTTCTGTTTTTCAGTCTGTGCTCATTGCCTCTAGTCCTGTCACTGAGTGCCACTGAGAAAAGTCTGGCTCCATCTTCTTACTCCCTCCCTTCAGGTGTTTATACACATTGACAAAATCCCCCCCAAGCCTTTTCTTGTTGAGGTTAAACGATCCCAGCTCTCTCAGCCTCTCCTCATATGACAGATACTACAGTCTCTTCATCATTTAGCCATTCCCTTGACTCACTTCAGTAGATCTGTATCTTTCTTGTAGAGCTGAGCCCAGAGACACAGCGCTCCAGACAGGGTCTCACCAGTGCTGGTTAGAGGGGAATAATCACCTCCCTTGACCAGCTGGCCATGCTCTTCCCAAGGACCAGGATCCTGATGGCCCTTTTTTTTTTTTTACTACAAAGTCTCATTGCTGACTCTCAGTTAACTTGGAGTCTACCAGGACCCTCAGGTCCTTCTCTGCAGAGCTCCTTTCCAGCTGGTCAGTCTTGGCCTGTCATGGTGCATGGAGTTATTCCTCCCGAGGTGCAGGGCTTGAATTTTCATCTGTTTAACTTTATGAGACTCCTGTTGGCCCATTTCTCTGACCTCTCAAGATCCATTCAAATGGCAACACAATCATCTGGTGTATCCACCGCTCTTCCTAGTTTGTACCATCTCCATATTTGCAGAAGGTATTCCATCGTCCAGGTGACTAAGAAAGAAGTGAAACAGTGCTGGCCCCACCATTGACCCCTGCAGTACAGCATTAGTGACGGGTTTCCAGCTGGACTTTGTGTCACTGATCACAACCCTTTGAGCCTGGCAGTTTGTTTGGCCACTTTTCAATTCACATAATTTTCAGCTTACCTACTCTGCACTTCGTGAGTTTGTTAATGCTGATGTTATGGGAGACAGTAATGAAAGTCTTTCTAAAGTAAAGATAAACATCTGCTGCTCTCCCCTCTTCCACCAAGCTGGTCATTTTGTTGTAGAGGGCTATAGGGTTGGTCAGGCATGATTTTCCCTTTGTAAATTCACACTGACTACTCCCAATCATCTTCTTGTCTTTAATGTGTTTGTAATTGGTTTCCAGGATTATTTGCTCCATCATCTTTGCAGGCGTAACGCAGCCCGTAACGAAGCACCATGCAGCCACTCGCTCACACCTCCCCCTCCAGGGGTATAGGGAGGAGAATGGAAAAAACCTCATGGGTTGAAATACAGATGGTTTAATAGGATAATAAAGGAAGAGAATAATAGTAACATCAACAACAACAACAACGACAACAATAATACATATAAAACATGTGATGCACAAATGCCATTGCTCACCACATGTGGAAGGGGAAAATAAACCCCGATGCCCAGCCTGTTTCTAAGCAACAATCCCGCCTTCCAGCTACCTTCCCCAGTTCTGTACAGAGCCTGACACTATATGGCAGGGAATATCCCTCTGGCCAGCCTGGGCCAGCTGTCCTGGCTGTGTTCTCCCAGCTTCTGCTGCGCCTGGCAGGGCGTGGGAAGCTGAAAAGTCCTTGACTTGGTGTAGACACTACAGCTACCCAGCAACAACTGAAACGTCGGTGTGTTATCAACATTGTTCTCATACTAAATCCAAACTACAGCACTATACCAACTAGTAGAAAGAAAATTAACTCCATCTCAGCTGAAACCTGGACACGTGGGATCCAGGTGAGTCTGACTGAGTTTCCTGGATCCTCCTGCCTGTACTTCTTGAAAAGAGGAGTGACATTTGCTTTCTTCCATTTCTCAGTTGCCTTGGCCTTTTAAAGATAATCAAAAGCAGCCTTACAATGACATTGGCCAACTCCATCAGTGCTTGTGTGTGCATCTTATCATGTCCCATGGTGTGCTTGAATGTTCCTTTACCTGATCGTCCTCTACTGACAGGTAAGTCTTCCTTGTTGCAGTGGATCAACATTTTCCGTAGCCTTCCCTTGACTGCTGATGTGCCTGTAGGAGTCCTTCTCATTTCTCTTCCTGTTTGGAAGGGATGAGGAGTGTACCGTGTGCTCTGTGCTGGTTTTAACTAAACTTTGTCTGCCATAACAGTGTGAATTGCAATTACATCATAATTAAAGAATAAATTAATTAAATACACTGTAAGAAAAGAAGTCATCCAGAGCTGAACTCACCATTTGTGTCACTGTTGTCACTTTGAATTACATTTTCAGGTATTCAGCTCTGAACAGAGATACAAAATCTAGTATTGTTCATTTGTTTTTAATCCCCAAGCATTAAAAAAATCTACTTTTAGAAAGATAATCCTTTCTGAAAAATACAAAATCCTAAGCTCTCCTACCTTCAGTTGTGTACAGAAAGATTCTTAAATTATTCATAAATTAAAGTGAATGTACACACATATATAAAAAAATAAACTCATCTATGTATCTGTTTACAGGTATATAGGTATGTGTTTGTATACAGAGATGTTCACTGTTACCAACTCTTGATACATTCTCGTGGTGTTTTCCTTAAAGGCTCAGCTTCCAGAGTCCAGTAATCACATAAATCTGTACTTGAATTTTATTAAAAATTAGTTCTTGCCTGATGCATTCAGACACCCAAATGTAATATAAATAATGTTTGAAACAAATTAGGATTTCAATGCCTAAATGAGAGGCAAGGACCTAAATGCTTTGTAAGTTTTATTAAAAAAAAAAAACACAAAACAAATAAAACCAGCCAACTTTCAATTTAATTTATTTTAAGCCAAAGTCTCTTTTTTTTTTTTAAACTTGCTCACAGTTTCTGGCAGAATCTTATAAATAACTGCAGTGTGATAAGGATATTAAACCATGCAGTAGAGGTGAGAGAATGCTTGGGAAGTCTCAAACTCTTGCTTACTCACTACAACCCTACCTGAATTGAAGGCTCTGCCATGATACAAGGCAGGCAAGGGGATTAGAGTCTGACTGATAATCCCAGTAAGAAAAGCCAAACATAACAAGTCAACTGCAGGAGCAGGAGGAGAGAGCGAGCTTCTCTGGCACTCAGGACTTGTCAGCCCACGTGGTGATCTCTGGGTGTCTACCATTACCCCAGGCTAACCTAAGCCAGATGCAAGGAGCTTGGTACGGACAGGACTGGAGCCCCTAGACAGGATATACACAGGGACTGATCTCCTCCCTGTCAGATTCAAACAGCAGATAGAGTCCCTCAGGCTCAGACATGTGCATTTGACAGTAATAGTTAGACCCCATTACATTTAATTTGTCCCTAAATCTTTGCTCTCTATAAGGATTAATCCTCAGGAATGACGGTCAAATAGATAATTGCTTGAGGAAAATGTCTATCTGGGATTAAACTGAACCATTAGGCTCAGCTCAGTTATGCTACAGCATGTATCCTCCTTGACACAGAATCATTTCTGGAGCTGTTCCTCAGAGCTCAAACGCCTGGGTTAACTGGCATCAGAGAGGAGACAGTGAACAGGAGAGGCACTTCTCACTCACAGAAAATCACATCTATGCATAAGAGTAGCACAATATTGCTGACAGCTTGTATAGTCTTGCGCTGATAGTCTGCAGGAAAATAATTTCTTCCCAGGAAAAGTATATCCACTCTGTGCTGAGACTTAAAAATGCAAGGAAATTTTCCTGTCTTGCCTTTGGGGTTACTATCACACAGCGGTATGTACAGAAAAAAAAGGAGAACACGAATGTTGCTATTCTGAGGAAGAAGGTGTAGAGTACAGTAGGAAAGAAATTAGAATAGAATAGAATAGAATAGAATAGAATAGAATAGAATAGAATAGAATAGAATACTAGAAGTTGGCAGTCATGGCAGAAGTGATCATGATGTGATCAGAAGCTTGGCTGAAGCCACCAACCCATATCAGTTATGCCATCTGGCATGTGACAAATGCATTTCAGTCATCACTGGCTTAAGTTGATTTAAAGTGAGAAACTGAGCAGTAAAGAGCTCTGGGTCTCATTGCCAGTACTGTGATCCCAACAGAGCAGACAGCTTGTGATATTAATATTTGTTCTTTCCCTCCCCAGTTTAGAATAATCCAAATTTCAGGAAAGAAAAAAAATCATTAGGAAATACAGTGGTTATTTGGTTGTATTTACAAATCTGTATTTTTCTTCTTCTGACAATTACTTCAATCAACTCCATGGATGTTAGCTTTATTATTACATTTGTCACTATCTGTCACTGTAAAAAACATCTCTGATAAATCCCTCAATTTCTCTTCAAGCGTAATCTCATTAGCCTCTAAGTGAACAAAATACTTCATTTGTTGCCATAGCAGTAGAGTTTCGAGAAATAAATGGTGACCTGCATAGAGAACTAGCACAAACCTGATGAGCGTGCACTAGGACGTATTATAAAATCAGAGGCTGGCTTTACTAGCTCTAAGCAGCACAGTATTTGTGACAGCTACCATGCTGTGTTTGTGAAAATTAGCATAACCCTGGCTGAACTAGATCTCCCACCAATAACTTGAATGTTTTTGTCACCTTTAGTCTCAGATGTGTGCAGAACTGACTATACCAGCTACCTACATGGCTAAAGAGAAAGCACATTGTAGTGTTAATAACGCTTCAGGGATTAGAATGACAAGTGTAAAAAAACTGCCGTCTTAAACCTATTATGGCCCAAAGACTAAGACATGAACGTGGAAGACAAGAAACCCAGAGCATAGTTTTTATTTTCCTTTAGTATTTCTACACTGAAGTCAAACTGTTTGGGAAAGGCCTCTGCTGGGCAAAACCAGTAACAGCAAAAGAAGTCATGAGATTTTCCATGAAGGAGGTGAGGAGAAAGCACGCAACATGCAGTGCTGCTAAAGTCCTCGGCGTTTCACTGCATATGTACCGTGTTTGTGACCCATGCCAGGGTGCAGGCCTGCATTTAATTCAATACAAGACCTTTTGTCTTAGCTGGCATGGCTGTTACTTATACTCCTGTGGAAGGACAGGTTTCAGCCACTTAGCTGGTAGGCATTTATGTGTTACCTGTGCTACTATCTGTAGTCAGCTTAAACCCAGCTTTAGCACCTCCGCAAGAAATGCAAAGCATGGATGTAGGCACACAATGAGAAACACAGCAGGGAACCTTCCTCAGCAGTCTGTTTCCACCTCCTCCTAACCTGCGGCCTGATCTTGGGCCGGCGCTTCACCTGTGGTACTCCCCGTCTGTAGAATCACAGGAGGGTGGCTCTTGCCTGTCTTTGTAAAGGGCTCCGCTGACGTCCGCACACAAAGCTCAGCACTGCTCAGAGATCCCTGAACTAGCAGGGAGCCCTGGCACCATGGTACCCGTTGGGCTGCGAGTAGGGTCACTGCTGCTGAAACAACAATTTTGATCAAACGGCTCTGGGAGCTGCAGGAAGCCTGAGGAAAATCCAGCTGGTGGAGCTGGAGCCCCGGGCACCACTGGCTGCATTTGTCACCTCAGCCCTGGCTGAACTCTGCCTGGTTTAGGCCAGAAAATAAAAACTCTGGCACTTGGTAGAGTTTATTAGCTCATTCATACCACACTAACAGCAATAAAAGTGGCTGCAATGACCTGGCCTCCCTCCTCTTCATCGTGGTTTTCTGTGAACCACATGCCCCAGAGCTCCCAGCCTCAGGGTTAAAGATCCATTTGCAATCCTTCAGTAAAGAGGGCTACATGAAAACAGCAGTATTTTAAAATACCTCTAAAAGGTAATCCATATTGCTTTTAGGAAGAAATGCTTCAAGTGGACTGGAAATCTGAAAAATATATATTTATGAAAAATAATCACATTTTAAATAGTCCTTTATGTAAGTAGTTTCTGAAAATTATCCCTGCTGCATAATAAACATCCCTATATATCCATATTGCCAGATATCAAACACCAGGTGACTTTTTTACCACTTTTATCTAGTGCAATCTTCAGTGCTTCGCTCACATACCCGAAGTACTCATTATGACCAGGCAACCTTATTGTTCATTGCTGTAATTTAAAAGAACAAATGCAACGATTGAAATGTCATATCTTACTGATTTATTTGGTTATTACTAGGTGAGAGATGGATGACAAAATCAGATGCAGGACAAGCAGGCACGCTGCAATGTTCAAAACCATTTTTTACAAAAGATTCTGCAAAATAGCCTTATTGACTTCAGAGGATGCACTCACGGTGTGCAGGAGCACAGTTTCACAGAGTATTTGCCCAGCTATAGTTCAGTTACTGGCATGGGATTTTCTCTGGATACCAGGAGTGTAGATGCCTATCCAAAACTCATCAAAATCTGTGGGAAACTTTCCACATATGTTACTGGGCTTCAGATCAGTCTGTTCAATTCAGTGACAAAGCTATAATTTTTTTTAAAAAATAAACCAATGCCACTTTCTTTACACAATCAGGGTGCCTCCATTCTCACCCTGAAAACTTCAGTTGCAGTTAAAAGACTGAAGGGAACTCAAACAATCTATTTGAAAACCATATTTCAGAAGTACAGCAAGAATGCACGCTTTGACACATGCACAGCCCTACTTGCAGAGTCTGTTTTGATATTAGATATTACAAATGACTTGATCGAATTATAAATCATATTATTCTAATATTTAAGCATCACAACTAATCCTTAAGCATCAGAAAAGGTTAATATTCTGTATTTTTTTGCAACACAGACATGAAGTCATTAAAATACATTCCTTTATAACATAAAACAAGTATTATTTATTGTACTTATTTCAAATATAGTCTAGACTTCAAAGTATTTATCATAGTATTCATTACAAGTAGCAACCATGGGAAAATCTCTCAAATGCCACAAATTTTAATCTAAAAATTGAAAATAAATTGAAGTATTTGACAATCGTGACCTACAGGAAAACATTTATTCTGGTGGAAAGTAGATTAAGTGGGGGAACCCTTCAAAAGAACACATGTAAAGGTTGAAGATAAACTTTCAAGAAAATAATCTTAAACTCTTGGAGTTTTTGTCTGAGATGAGTATAAATGAAAGCATCAGAATTTTTTTAATTTTTTTTCTGTATTTTCTCCCATTCATTTAGTTTAAAGTTTTGATGGTACCTGATGACAGATGCAGACTGGTCCATGCAGACTGGTCCAACTTGAGCAAAAGATGGAAGAGTAGACCGACCATTACATTGCATCACTACACCATTTGATATCTGGGTCCAGTTCTACAATACCTGCAAAAGCTTCCTGTCCTGGGACCTGTCCCACAGGACTGATGACAGGGTGTGAACTGAGATTTTAGTTAGCCATTTTCTCTACCTGGACTTTATCATTTTTCCCTCGTACGGAAGCAACGTTACATACAAACAACCTGAACTCATGGTTCAGTCATTTTGTTTTAAACTGGCCCTCAAGTTCCTGTGTTCTCCCTCTCAAGAGAGTCCAAGTTAGGAATATTACAGCTTCTTGCAGCCTCCAGATCTTAATTTTGAAGGGATGTTTTCCGTTTCTTTTTATAGCTTGAAAGGTGGCACAGGAACCATCCAGCTGGTCCAAGAACTGCCAGTGAAAATGCTGAGAATCCAATGATTGTCTCCTAAATTAAAGGAAATAAGGTTAAATAAAGCTAAACAAACTGGAACGTTCCCAGGGTAAGCAGACTATTGCCAACCAAATTATGTGAACTTCTGCAGCTATAATCTCAAAAATGTGACAGATTCTAAAGGAAAAATAAATCACAGAGAATTATTTTCTGTTTGGACTAGAAGCACTAGTAACCCATAGCAGTTGGGAAAAAATTATCTTGGTCCACGCAGTGCACAGACACATTTACAAGCATAAAAGACACATTAAAAGAGATGGCAAATTTCTTATTTTCCTACATGGTCAGTACATTTTGTGCCTTTTTCTTGAGCTTTTTGTGAATAAATTTTTTATAGAAACAGTATTACCTGCTTACAGTTGCAGTGGTACAGCTCACTACTCACCAAGAACTGTGGGTATCTAACTAACACTGGGAGTTGATATAATAGGGGAGAGAGTTGCTGCTAAAAATTTAGTTATGTGTCTTCTATAATCATGTATTAGAGTCGTTGTGCTGGGGAGCCCAATCAAAGCTCATTAAAAGGGCCCTCCACAGAAATGGGCATTTGTGACACATGTCTTCATAGGATGCTGCGAGAGCATTCCCTTCCTCTTAGGAACCAATTTGCTACCTAGGAGTTGGGAAGAGAAGAACTTCTGTGAGGAGTGGAGGGAAGTTTCTGGGTAGAACCTCTTCCTGAGAAGACTCACACCCAGGCTGTGGGTGAGGAGAGGAAAAGTGAAGATGTAAAGACAGAACTCACCATCAGGCCCACTTTTTCCTCGGGTGGGGAGCTGTGGATGCAGCAGCTGCTCCAACCAGCAGACCTGAAGCGGAAGAGTCGAGATCCGTGGTGCATTACAGGACCCATTGTTTTATCCCAGTGAAGGGAGAACACGGCTGGGGTATCCTGACCAGCCAGTAACTGCTGCTGCGAGGAGCTTCCCAATCCTTTGCTATTTTCTATTGCTCAAAGCCTGTGGGATGCGGAATTCTTTTCAATGAAGGCAAGGAATCTTTCTCCTTGACAGTTAAGTCCCTTCATTTTCAAGCTGGGTGCAAGAAGCACCAACAGAAACCCAAATACACTGGGTAGCTGCCGTCCTTGGGTCAGCACCAGCAGGAGTGTGTGTGTGTGCCTGCTCTCTGGGAAAGGAACACCTTGGGATGGTGCAGCCACCTCCCTCCAGCTCAGGGAGGGATGCTGCTAAGCCCAGCAGATGGGAGGAGTCTGTCTCTGCTGATGATGCTGTGAGACAAAATGGAGAAAACTGTCTGTCCTCCCATCTACTAGAGCCCTAACAGTCAGCCTTTCCCTACGTTCCTATGCATGTGCCCCTCCACACACATTATGTGCACCCTCAGTTACACATTCTCTGAACTTACCATTTGCCCACACTTGCAGTTCTCTTACACCTTCATCCACAAAATGATCTGACTGGTGAATGACTGGTACTTCAAATAAAATACTTCCCCGGCTCCCCGCTGCATAGAGTGTTTCCTTCCTCCACCTCCTACCCAAAACGTCGCTAATCCAGCTGTACAAAGAGGCTGTGAAGCAGTCTGCTGGGAGAGCAGCCACCCACAGCAGGGACAGGCCATCAGGTAAGGTCAAGCCACCTGCCTGGGTCCAGCATCAAAGCAGAATGTGTGACAGGGTAACAGGCAAAGGAAGAAAAATGTTATCAGCGTTACTGGTAGGAGGTGATTTAAGAACAGAAGTAGCTGGGCAGGCGCAGAGAGGGATGTGTCCACTCCTCCGCACGCAGTGCTGGATGGACGCTGGAGAGTTATGGTGCCGTAGTGCTAAGCCCAAGCTTAGGAACTATTAGCCCAGGACCAAGTATGCTAATTTAGCAACTTAACTTGCAGACTAGGGCTGGTTTATAGCTAGTCAGCTTTCACCAGCAGCAATCAGACAGCCAGCAGTCATTTTATGCATTTCTTCTGTGCTTTCTCCTGTCTTTAATTACCAAAAACCTGAAGCAGACAACTATGGCATCCTTCTCTGGGCTTCTTGTCAGAGTACATCCTCCAAGCTCACTTCCAAGACAGCCTGCAACGGGGTGGGGAGAGCCTCAGCTTGAGGTTTTTTGACAATGTGCAGAATATGTTAGCAAGGTGTGAAGAGCAAAGGCGCAGCATTCCACACAAACAGACAATAGTGGATCAGTGATTAAACAGACACGTCTGGCATGTGTTCTACCGGTTCTCTGGTTTTGTTATCTCAGTAAATTTACTTGCTCATTTTTATGGAGGAAGAGACAACAAGTTTTTTCCTGTAAATCCCCCTCCTTCACTAAGTATCCTACCTGGCTGTAACAAGTACAGAATTTGTCCAGAAATAAATACGCTTGGGAGGCATTTAAAGTAGCTAGAGAGCAGAAGACTGATCTGCATTCATCAGCTGTGGCAACGGCAGCTAAATATGCAGTAGATAACCCTAGGCAACCAAACTTCCTGGGACAGAGCCCCTAATACCAAGGGATTGTCCTAGTATGGTATTGTAAAGTAACAGTTTTCAGGTTCTCCTATTTGTTTTCAGGTATTTATTTTTTGGACTTAATGCTTTCTACATGAACTTTATTTTTTCTCTATAGCTATGAGGAATTAGAAACTTCATAAAGTTATGCTGAGATTCTCCTTTCATCTTCTATCTTCTGCACAGACCTCACTAGCATTAATTCCTGTATTAAAATGATATCAAACACTGTCCTACAATAGCAACAGAGGCTCTCGTTAATCTTACCGTGCTTGGCAATTTTTTTCCAGTTTTAATGTTATTTTTCTAGCAAAGCTCCCAACTGTAGAGTCCGAACTAGCCTTCCCCATTGCCCCCGCCCTATGGCTCTCAGTACCCATATACTTAGATGGGGATGCTCAGCCTGCTCAACCCTCGCCTATACTTGCATTTCCAGCCCTCCAGACACTACTTATATGCCGCTTCTGAACACAAGGAGTTTTCTCGCATCAAATTTAGATTTGAAAAGCCTTTTGCTGTTCCTAGGTTTTTCATTGGCCCCTTCAGAGTGGCAGGAGGACTTCAAAATTCTCCTGAGACAGTTTATCCAGCATCTTCCTTCTCTGATACCTTAAAAATACGTTCTGTATTTTTCCCAACATTTCTGATCCCGCAGGATGGTTCCTTGCTCTTTCCTCTCTTTCACAGCTCTGTTTGCTCTTTAGACTGCTACTCCTGGAATCATTTAATTGTGAGTTACTGAGGTCCCTTCTTACGTTCATTAGCCATCCTCACGTCTTAGCCGAGAGGGCAGATTTTCTAGCCGCTGCTACAGCCACAACAGCTCACAACATCCCCCTCAGTGCCAGAGCAAAGCACTTTCAATTTGTGTGCGCAGTGACCGCACTGACCCTCTGATGCTGTAGTTCACTGGCTCCCTCATCTGCTCCTGGTGAAAACTGTAGATAAAAGTGTCAGGCTGAGCATTTTAATTTAGCACGAGGCCGCTTGTTTATTTTATTTAGAAAGTTGAAGCAGGTGTGCAGGAAGTTACTGCTGGTCCATAGTTTCTGTGGTGCTCAGTTTCAGAGGAAACCAAGCCTGCAGCAATGGAGAACTTTTAACTCTCCTGGCACACTGAAATCGAAATCTTTATTTTAAAGAGAATGGAAGGGTCACTATTGCTTACAGTCAGAAAATTATGACACAGAAAGACCAACAAGATTCTCCAAGCTTGTATGAGAACCCCAAGGTTCAGGTTTCTCTTTCACTAGCCGGAAAGGGCAGTGTCCCGAGCTGAACAGAAGATGAACACCTTCCAGACCATCTCTCCTGCTTTGGCCTGCAGGTTTCACGTGGCAGTCACATCATTCTAGCCTGAAGTCACAACATGCTACAGCCACCTTGCCTATTCTGCAGTGGGTGAAATGCTTTATTAGATACATACCAAACTACGACATGTTGTGACTTCTCTGAAAATCAGTCTTCAGGACTCCTTATCGCTAATCTACAGATCTACGGTTTTTTCAGTCCTGATAACATGTAATGAACAATGCCATAATTGGGAAGAGAATTTTTAACCACTCTTTTTTCCTGGCCTATCTATAGCTTCATAAATCAAACCCTTCATATTATCTTTTAAAGACTATTTCTGACTGTCTCTGCTTTTTCACAGATGAAAACATTTCCATCAGAGTGAACTAGTTTCTGAACTATCACTGTCATCATCAGAAATGCATCAAGATACAGAGGAATTCAAAAGGAGTCTTACAGCAATGGAAATTTAGGACGGTTGTACTGATGGTGGTATTGAACCAGTAGAACTATGGTGAAATTTAAGTGTTGAATTTGAAGAAGAAGTAGCCCCAATTACCTTGGCTTTTTGGAAGGTTTTTTTTTAATTTATTTTAATGAGAAAAGTTAGAGCAGGGCCAGTTTCTAATGTTGTAACTTTCTTACAGTTGGTTTTACATTTGGAAGAAAACCAATTCTATTTCTATTGCTTGGGCATCATCTGCCTTCAATAAAATAAAGTACACCTCATATTTATAAATCTGCCTGATATGAGGAATATTCCATTTTTCTATAAATCACAGAACAATAGTAAGTATCGTAGAATATAGAAGATTTGGTGGTGATTCTCCTCTTAGCCACTTCTTTAGATACAGAACAACACACTTCCCACTTCGCAAATAGAAACTATTCTAATGTCTGTTTCTAGGATAGACACAATCTAGATGTATTTTAACATAAATTCATGATCTTTTTGGTCTGAACCTTATCGGAACACTTGTTTAAAGTGCACAGGCTCTTAGAAGCACTTTTGGGAAAGAAAAAAAGAAAGAAAAAGGCTGTGAGTGTTTTTTTTTCTGACTGCAGCCGTGGGACTTGGCCAAACTGACTCCCAGCACAACCCTAAACAGGAGCACAGGACCCCTCCACACGGGGTAACCTGGCTCCTCCAGCCACGACCTGGGCTTTCTGGGCCGTTGCAGTGCCAGCACTGCCTCCTGGGGACTGCAGAGCTGAGCCTCATGCTGATTTTAAAATGGGAAAGAAAAGCTCGTTACCTTCAGTGAAGTTGCTCCTGAATTACAAGAGTGTGTGAGAGACAGGAACCAAACGCTGGAATCAGACGCTGTGTGTTTATAATCCACGATACAAGTTGCTCCAGGGCATTGCCAAAGCAGGCTTAGAAATACTCAAGTCATCATTACATTTTGAATAAACAAACCATTTACAAGTTAACTGTAGACATCCTTTTACCTTCAGCATTTACCCAGTATTTGATATTCTACATGTTTCTGTGCAGAAGAAAAATCGGACAGGTACTTTTTTAACGTAATCCTTCTTTAAAGAAAAGCAGCTGAATAATCCTTGTGTCCTTGAACACAGACATAACAAATTTTTTATTCATAATTCTACACCTGGTTTTATTCTGAAAAAAAAAAAAAGAAAAAGAAATAGTGTCCTTCCTCTCAACTCCAGTCTCCAGCGAATTCATCCCCCAGACTTTATTGAGGTACCTAAGAGAAAGGACCTCTGAGATCATCAAGTCCAACCGTCAACCTAACACCACCATGCCTGCTAGACCATGTCCTGGAGTGCCACGTCTACACGTTTTTTGAACATCTCCAGGGACGGCTATAAATCATTGCTTTTAATTTCTTCATTGTATAGCTCTTCCCTTCCTACCAATGTGCACCTAAGATCCGAATCTGCCATGCAGGTACCTTTCTTCCTCTACTGACTTTAGGAGTGACTGTGCTCCTAACAGAGAAACCCGGGTTAAGTACTGACATTCGATGGGATGATTTTATGCCTGACTGCTGCCACACGCAGAACGAGGCTTTCAAGATCGGTGTGGGCTCTCTGCACGGACCTACAATAGCCCTACTAATACCTGAAAACTGGTATTTCTAATTCTTTATGAATTTACCAGAAAGGCTGGTGCATTACATTACTGCAAGTATTGCTTTGACCTTTGATAAGCCTATTCCACATAGTGTGTTCTTGATTTTGCCAGTGTATACACTAAAAACAATACGTTATCACTGACATAAGAAAACAATGGGTCTAATTGCAAAGACTTGTAAATACTGAGGAGGAATACAAGGAAAAAGAGGAAAGGAGAGAGAGGAGAGCAGTGAGGGAGGTTGTAAGGGATCTTAAGATCAGCGCCTGCTGCTCCAGTTCCTATCCTATCAAGACCCATTGCACACTGTAGATGGCACTAAATCATTGCGCAACACAGAGCAGACTCATGTTTACCTACATCTGGTTGGGTACACGGTGACTGCTCTGGTTTTGTTCTTCTGAAGGATAAGATGCTTATCCACCTAAGTAAGTAGCATGAAAAACAACTTAAAACTTGCTTGCAACCTGCGACAAAATATATTCTCTGCTGTGCTTTTGACTGCTGTGTACACTACACAACATTTTTTTTCTGTAAGCTCCAACGATACAGTCAGCTGGTGGAAGAGCTGGAACACAGGGACTGCTTGATGCGGCCCTAGGCCAGGATTCCCCCAGCTGTCCTGGCACAACGAAACGCCAGCAAAGTCCCGGCTCGCAGTCTGAGCCTCTGAACAGTACAGTGCTGTGCGACTGCTCCTGGGTGTGCGGGGGGCCTGGCAGGCAGTCCGACTGACCACGGACCGAAAGCAGCTTCCTGTGCAGTGCAGGGGCAATAGTAGAGGACACCGTTTTCTGTTTCTGGCCACAGCTGTTCCAAAAAGCAATTGCTTTTGAGAAAGGCTGAGGATTTTGCAAGTTCTTCCAACAGATGTTTCTGTATATGGTAAGGACCCAAACTAGCTGCTGCCTTTACTTACAGTCACAAAAATAATCAATATATTGCTAAGACTGGTAGAAACAACGAAATGCTGAATTCCTCTGCAAACTATTCTACTTTCAGAAAGGGCCCTTATCTCAGTTTGGGGATTCATTCTACCTATCCATTTTTGGGAGACATCAGCTTTTTGCCCTTTTACTTGAGACATCAAAATTTCAAGACCTTACCTTTCCCAATATTTGACTTTTCCCTTCTGTTTAAATGAAGATGAGAGTCTTTAGTTTTTCTGTAGGGAGCAGTGAGAGAGCTAAGTACTATTTATATTTTTCCCTTGGAATCTGGTGAATAAGCAAATGATAGCCTCGAGTCCCAGCTGGTATGAGCTGGCACTGTACAACTGAAGACAGTGGCGCTGGGCCAACCCAGAGGGAGGAGACAGCCCATGGTATGACTGTTCAACACACTGTGTTTTGGACATGACACAAAACTGATCCCAATGGCTCGCAGTCATTAGCTGGAGGCATTCTTGCAAAAGCAAGCAAGTCTCAGCACTCTGATTCGTCCAGTTTGGATAAATGCACTGTGCCTACTTTTAGCACACTTACTGTTCCTTTTTTCCCTCAGATCCCAAGAACACATAACTTTTTGGCTTTTTCTTCTGTTTTGGGTAGGCATCACAAAGTATGTGCCATGTTCAGCTCTGGAGGATGATGTAATCCTGGGGCGCAGTCCAGAGCCAGGTCATTCATTTCAGTGGGTGGTCTTTGACATCTTTGTCTTCTGCCTGCAATGCTTGTTTTTATGTCCAAAGTCTGGTCACAGAGAATTACTGAAAGTAAGGGCACGTCTCTGGTGTGCAGCAAAGAAATGCAGGCCAGGCATTCCTGAGCTGGTAGAGGTGATGTTAGCTCTGCAGTCACCCACCACCTTGCTAAACCTCTGCGCTACTCTGGCAGTCAGGTTGATACCCCAGGCAGTGACGTGTGGATGTAACAGCCTGGCTGCACTAGCCCCACTGCTGTGAGAAAAGGCTTTTGCTCACAGTGCCTAATCCTGGATTGGAGTCTCCAGAGCACAGGTTTAATTTAGCAGGGTATGGACTGCCAATAGATGTTACGCCACAAGACCATCTGTATATCTACGTTCAAACTACAGCATGAGCTACGCTATAGTCTAAATGGGCCAAATAATCATAGAATCATAGAATCAGAAATTTAGTCAGCGAAATACGGAGAGAATCAGACACCAAGGGGGGAAATTATCAGGATCTGACATAAATTCAATTTTGTTCTCCAGTGTCATAAAAGGAACTGGTGGAATCACTGTCCCAACAATGCCTCAGACACCTATCTTTACCCTGAAACACCACTTTCACAAGCATCTTCTGCTGGTGCATCCTCAGGCAGCTGCAGAGGTCTACAGAAGCAAAGCTGGTCTTACCAAGGTAACCTCTTCTGGCACATCAGGCTCCTTTATTTTTAAAGGGCAGAGCTTGAGCCAAAAATAAATGTGCATGTGGTGGGAAAACCGTGAAGCAACAAGGCAAATGCCATATGCAGCACAGCAAGCGGCAGCAGCATGCCGTTGCTCATAAGATTCATAGCAGAAGTTAAGTTTAAGGAGGGATTTTAAAAAAGCCTTTAGCACAGATCTCCTCCCATGTACATGGGATGGCCTGGGGCAGAGGATGAAAGTACTAGGGAGAAAACAAAGATTGGTGTACAATGAATGTTAACTTCAAAGGCAAAAGGAGAGGCGGAGTCGAAAGCTTGAAACATAAGCAAAACCAGACTTTCCACAAATTGTTAAATTAAACTACTGTGATGTTCTATCCATTTCAGTTTACTGCATTCAGGATTGACTTTATCTGTTACGGTCTGCACCTACTCTCTCCATCCAAAGTCCCATAAACCGTCAGTCAACATAGAACTACATCTGACACAGCTTAAACCTACTTCTATTTAAAAGGGGCTTCCAGGCCAACCATCTCACTCAGGTAATTGCTGTAACTCCTTCTGATAGTTTGAATGCTTTCCATAGGATATATGTATGCTACTCATTCTATATATATGGCGGGCTGGTACAGAAAATTCTAACCCTTGATTGCGATGACTTGGGGATACAGTACTTCATCCCCAGCAGTTATCCCATGAAAACAATAGGACCCCACTACAGTGTATAAAAGTTCATACATGATCTTCACAGATCTTACCTTTATATTTAAAAGACTCAGCAGAATCTGAGTGTCAATATTTGTGTGATTTTCTGTCCCCTTTTCCTCCTTTTTCTCTCCCAGGACGAAACTTTGCTAACACTCTTAACATCATCTTGGATCTCATAGTAGGAGTTACAGGTTTTCATTAACTGTTAAGTAGTAACCAAAATCTGTTAATAAAGTTTCATTTATCCCTGAAATGCCTTGTGGCTCGGTGTGGAATTGCAGATCTCCCTGGCACGATCAGCACCACTACTGTCAGGAAGCAAACCATGGGTCAGTCCCAGCTGCAGTACAGCCAACACTGGCCTCTCAGGCACCTCTCAGCCAGAGGCCTTCCAAGCCAAAAAATCCTCAGTCAGTGCTTCATAGCTTCCTCCTTTCCAGGATCTGGGTCTTCATGCACAGTCTGGGAGTACCTCAAGACAGTAACTTCTAATTAGCTACCTTTGGTTCCCAAACTCTTTATTAAGATCAGCATGCAGAGAAGGAAAGCAGGCCAGCTGGAGCAGTCTGGAGAAGCAACAGCAGCTGAGTGTGAATAAGCTGCTCTTCCAATAAGTCAGCTGTTTTTGAAGTGAAAGAGCCAGGGTCCAGGCAGGAAGCAAGGATTTAGCACTGAGAGTGATGGAAGGAAAGCCACATTCCCCAAAAGACCTAAGACACACAAGCTCCACAGAGGAAACAAAAAGTGGCATTGACCTCTCCTGAACTGGGAAGACCCATACAATACTCTGCCCTGTTGTTGCAAGAGAAGTGCAAACTCCTGGAAAGAGATGAGCTAGCCCTGCCAGTTCACTGATTATTTCCTCATGCTCTTCATCCATGTGAGTGCCAAAGATACTGCTGGGAGAGAGTCTGAAGGGATCAGAAGCAATTGCAAGGTACAAAGAATGAAGGTGAGGCAATAGGGGATTCAGCTTGTACTCTTTTGTCTTCTTCCAGTTGTGAATTAAGGGCAAGGAAGTGCCCTTGGAAACACAAGGACACATCTTCCAACACATCTTGGAAATAAGCATTTGTCTGCATAAATGGTAGCAGCAGAAGGATTTGGGTTCTCTGAGCACTGAAACACTGTTCTACAAATGACTGGGCAGGTGGTAGCTGGACCAAGTCCAGAGGAGGGCCACAAAGTTGATTAGAGCGATGGAGCACCTCTCCTACCAAGACAGGCTGAGACAGTTGGGCTTGTTCAGTCTGGAGACAAAAAGTCTCCAGGGAGACCTAATTGCCACCTACCGGTACCTAAAGGGGCCTGCAGTAAAGGTGGAGAGGGGCTCTTTACAAGGATAGGGAGTGATAGGACAAGGGGGAATGGGTATAAACTAAAAGAGGGGAGATTTAGATTAGATATTAAGAAGAAATTCTTTACCGTGAGGGTGGTGAGGCAGTGGAACATGTTGCCCAGAGAAGCTGTGGAGGCCCCATCCCTGGCAGTGTTCAAGGCCAGGTTGGATGGGGCTTTGGGCAGCCTGATCTAGTGTAGGGTGTCCCTGCCCATGGTGGGGGGGTTGGAACTAGATGATCTTTGTAGTCCCCTCCAACCCAAACCATTCTGTGATTCTATGATTCCATGATTCTATGATTCTGTGTTCAGTCCAGCTTGTAAAGAAGGGGGATGGTATCTTTGCTTTGGGTTCATAAGGGTCATAAGGAGGATGTGAGGGACAGTGAGTCAGTTCCCTGAATATATTAGATATCTGTATATTAACGCAAGAAACACAGGAACAAGAAATGCTGGAAATTTTAAATACAATAACCCAGCTACAACTGAATTTGCACAACTGAGAGTGAGATAATTCATGTTACCATAATATTAACATATGGATAATGATAAAGAAGGAAATGCACAAGGGTGGTGTCACAGGGACACTAAACAGAGCAGATCATGAGGACAAGGCTGTTTGAGAGCAGCTAGCAGAATCAGCCAAAGCTCCAGATTTGGAAATAATGGAGACTTTGCCATCTGCACATATATTAGGCAAAGAAAAAAAGATACAGAACAGATTGTCCAGCAAACTCTTGGAAGGCGTTGGTGATGTGTTTATTCAGAGTATAGCTAGAAGGGAGCTCACTTTCCATTTGATTGCCAGCAGTAGGGAGGAACTGGTTGAGAATGTAGAGAGGAAAGGTAGCTGACACTATGAAATAAGAGCGTTCCTTGTTTTCATGAAGGGAGTGAGGAAGAACAGTAAAATAAAGGTCACTGACTCTGCTTTCTATGAAATTCAATAAACTCACAGATCCTAAGGAAGATGTGCCCAAAAGGAAAAGGAGTCTCAGAAAATTGTTACTTCCTTAGAAAAACATGAACAGCATAGCAGCAGGACAACCCAAAGTGAAGAAAGAACAGGAGACGCATGTAACAAGAAGCCAACTTGTCTCAGTCACAAGCAATTCAGCATAATCGAGGAGAAATTTAGACAAGTAACAAAGGACAGAATATTCTGCACCCAGGATAACTGATAGCACAAAACAGAAGATAAGAAATTGGCTTACTCAGTCATTTGCAGAAGACCATGTCAGAGATGCACTAAATGACAAATTAAACCTGGGTCAGCATTACACTGCTGGAGAAAAATGTGCTTGTATTGGGAGATACAGACAAAAGCATCTGCTGTGAAGTATTTGAAGGAGTCCCATACGGCACACGCTACTGGTAAAACCTGTGCTGCAATTTGGCTTCCAGTCTGAGATCTGTACTTCAAGAAGGAGGTGAACTAATCACAAAGACAGCAAGTGTAAGGAGAATGATCAAGCACTACAAAACACTGGAGGGAAACACCAAAGAAATTGGAATGGTTTATTCTAAACAAAGAAGTGGTGGAGAAGGTGACTGTCTTCCAGACTTGCCCTATAAAAATAGTTGCAAGGAGTTCCCTGTGTCTGATGTCAACAGGACAAAAAGTAGTGAACTTCAATTGCAGTAAGGGAGATTTATATTTGGCACTAGGAAAATTTTGCTGATTGAGAGCAATCCTTTACAGTGCTCAGCTCTCTCCATCGTGTTGACTGCCTCTCCCTCTGACCGCTGGCTACTCTACCTGTTGCTCTCACCTGGCACTCCAAAAACTTTCAGCGCAGGAAGGTGTTGCTAGCATTGCTCTTTCACTGACAATGATCGATTGCTGCAATTTGTTTCTAACCATATCTCTTTCAGAAACCAGACTGACTCAGTCTTGTCCAGACGCTATTCAGCTTGACAACAGCTTCTTCATCCAGGTTTCTTTATTAAGGCAGTGGAGCAAGTAGCAGTCATAACTTTGCAAGATTCATCCACCGTTGACAAAGCAACAACTCCAGAGGATTACCAGTTCAGCAACTTGAACACAAAGAACAGGCTTTATATGCATGTCATCAGTTCTTGAATCATGTATTCTCCCACTGATCATCTGCTATCATCTTTCTAGCATGAACTTCCTAATCAGTTAGTTTATCCATACTTTAAGCACACAAATTCCTGTAAGTGCTATGAACTCAGCTGACGGTATGTCACTCCAAAAGCTGTATCTAGGTTTCAATGGATAACTATTTTTAATATCAGTAGCTGCACTTTATGACATCCAGATCCAACAGGGTCATAGTAGGATCCATCCCAGACAGATGACTTATGGGATGGATCTGTTCTGGGCATAATCAGGCATGTACATTTAAAAAAAAAAAAAAAAGTGTTGTCCATATGTTAACCTTGCTCAGTATGCTGCAGAACTTGGGAGGTGCAGATAGCATGAGGCAAGGAACTCCATAAGGAAACAGGACTGTCTCATAGCTTAAGTGCTCTCCTGGGAATCCAACCTTGCCTCTGCCAAAGAGTTAGAATGTAATAATCAGCTCATCACTTAAATTCTTCCTAAGTTGTGGTTAGCTGTTGGCTCATCATGTTCTGACTGGTTGACTTGAAGCCTTGGTGCCAGACTTGCGAAAGGGCAGACTCACAGCTGCAGCTGAACTGGACGGGAAACGTGCACCGGACACAGCAAGTGCTGCGGTACTGGAAGCCCTGAGAGCACCCGAGTGCCTTAGCTGAGCCTCCACAACCAGCCGATTCTCCTCCTGAGGCATTCTGTGCCTCATATCGTAATCTACAGGGTGGATAGAGCAACTGATTTCTGAAAATTCGTTAGTGTTTGTGAAGCATCCAGATGCCACAGAAAGGGCACAAGGAAGTTAATGACGCTGCATTTAAACCTGCGGTTGAAGCGTGCAGGAAAGTGGGCACGGTGCCACACTGAGCTGTGAGGAGAGATCAATATAGTGAGGAACTGCTCATCCAGTGACCATCTTGCACTGTGCACACTGCTCACAGAAATGGGCCCAGTGGAGAAAAAAAAAAACAAACAACAAAAAACCAAAACCAACAGGATTGTTTGATAAAGTACTTAGTGGCAGGAAAAGATGTGGTAGGAACAGACCAGCAGTACCGGTATCCACAGCCAAAGCAGGCAACTGCCATCAGCAGCACTGGTTTGGGCTTGGCATCTTTCTCTACACTGACAAATTACAAAGAGCATTTACCAAGGAGTGCAGCCACAGGGCGGGTGATTGCACCCTCACCAAACGCATCAGTGGCACAGTACCATCGGTAACAACGAACAAACCCTACACATAACAAAACCCTTTGAAGGACACAACTACAGGTTAATCCAAATGACAATTGGTTTACAAGGAGGTAATATTCCTTTCAGGATATGCCTTGGTGATCACAGTGAGAGATTTCCCCACTCTGCATGGGCACAAGTTAGCTACATAAAGGTCACACCTTTAATTTCGTGTGCTTAAATCTGAGATCTTAATTGTGTTTCCCAATGTACGTATGTCTAAATGTAATGGCCATGCACTGCCCAGCATTGTGAGCACACAGACCTCACAGGCAGTAAGTTTCCTAATGCTTAACCTCCTGACATAGACCACCACCAACCTTGCCTTCATTTCCTGAGGTGCTGGGTTATCCCACAAACAGACATCCGTCCCCAGGCCTCCCCACCTTAACATGGGAGTCTAATGTCACTTCTTCTCCTCAGTCTTCTTCAAAGGCCCCTGGCATCCCTGTATTTTCTGTGACCTGGCCCTGGCAGAGCCTGTTCACACTTTGTTCCTGCTGGATGCAACTATTTCACCTCCTCAAACCCATGAGTGCAGGGTGGCTGTGTACCCCTTGGCTTTCCCCAACACCTGCCAATGGGCATTTGCTTCATCGCAGAACAGGCTGAGCTCCCACAGCAGCTAATTAGGTGGCAGTCTCCATCAGAGCTGCCCCAGGGCATCCTCCTTCTCTCCCTCAAACAAAATCCTCTACCCTCACCTCCCTTCCTCTGCTCTCTTGCCAGAACATAGGGCTTTCCTCATCTCTGCAGGAAGACCTATCTGGTGACTCAAGGAATGAGCAAAATCAGGGCAGAAAGAACACGTTGCTGTCATTGCTGCGCTTCCACGCCACCTGTTTCACGCAAGGAAGCATGTCTCTTGCTCTGCCATCATTGATTATAGAAATCCAATTAATGTGACTTGCATATCAACTTCATATCAACTGTTCTTTGAGAGACTGGTTGAATGGCGTATAACTATGAATGTGTGTATGAGTATGGCAAATACCTTTCTTCTACAAAATTTTAAAGTATGTTTAGGTAGTGAGAAAATCTCAGACAGTAAAAAAGACAACAGGAAAAGAATAAAAATAAAGAGCTAGTAATAGTCCACATCTATATAGATTTGCAGAGTCTCATCATTATCACTGATAAAAATGAAGCCTGTTTAGAATAATAAGCATCGGTCTTCAATCTATTTTTCAACCCTCGAGGATTCAGTTACTGTGAATCAGTTACCAGTAAACAGAAAATACTTTATTCTAAGCTTTTCTTTAGCCATGATTTACTGCCCTGAGTGCCATAAAATTGAACTGAAATACACACACCAAAAAAAGTCAGGATAAATTGGACTTAAGGATTTGTTCTGTAATGCTAGAAAGTCACACTTGAGATGGTCATGAATAAAAAGGTATTGCTACCAGCAAAACAGAATTGCATTCTCTAAGTAAGGCAGCTGACATTATTTCTGTAGTAGGCACCCAGAGGTACCTTCTGCAATGCAGTGTGACCCCAGCTCCCACTGAAAATTATGCACAACTTCTCACTGGTTTGCAGGGGGCTTTCTGTACCTTGCGTGATCATACCTTCCAGTCAATTTGCAAATTCTCTAGAGCACACGCGGTAATCTGTGTCTGGCATACCATCCCGCACAGCAGGACCCCGGGTTTGATTAGGGCCTACACACAGCACAGCAATACAAATACATCATTAATAATAATAATAATAATAATAAACAATACACATTTGGAATGAAAAGTTAATGAAACAGCCAAAAGTCTAAGAAATGAATCATGGACAAAAAATGATTCAATGAAAACTTTTTCCAGTGTATTTTCTCTTCAATAAACTCTGATAAATATCCAGAGGGCATTTCAAAGCCTGAGCTTCCTAGTGCAAATGAAGGGTAAATGAACTATAATAGACATTTAGGTTGGTTTTATTTTTAATAAGTGGTGGCACATAATCAATTTTTCCTACTAACACTCTTGAATTTGGAGATAAAATGCAATGTGTATGTACAGTGATTATCAGCAGTATTTCACAGAAGTCCCTGTAAAAGCATGAATAAAGCATGACATCATTCTGTTTGAGCAGAGGTAATGAGAACTGTTGTGTGGCTCAGACAGTACCTCATTCTGCACTTTGTTCAAAAGAGGAGATGACATTTTGCAATATTTAAGGCATATGTAAGATTTTGCTCATTAGGACGTCAAGAGATTATTTTAAATCGGTGAAACCAAACATATCTCAATCCTGCTAAAAATGGAAGGCAAATTTATTTCTGAGAGCACGGTGTGAGGATTATAATTAGGTGATCAGGGAAGTGATGTGTGTGCACATGCTCTGGGGGTGTTTGTCAGACGGCGTGAATCTCCTATTCGATGCAATTAGCTTCCATTTCCCACTCCTCCGCAGCAGGTTTCTAACTCAGTGTTTTACAACATGTCCCCTGCACCGAGGTCCTGTGCAGAAGAAGGAGCTGGTCAACTTCTGGTGCGCTTCCCAGCTGTATGAGACGGTGCAGTCCTCAAAGAGAGTGGCACTGCACTGCAGGCAAGGGCTGACCTCTATGCTTTAAAGAGTCTGAAGCAAAAGCACGTGGTGGCCTTCCTCACTTCCCACCTGCCAGATGTCTCCCTGAGTTGTTATTACCCAACACACCGTTTGTCTCTGAGTCATAAGGGAGAAGGTTTATTTTAGCTCCTGAAAGCATGATTGTTGGTGAGCAGGATCTTGGCGCTTCAATCTAACCATCCATTTTGACTACACTTGGGTTTATAACATCAGAATATAAAAAAAAAACCCACTAACAAAGTAAACAAGCCTGCAAGACTTTTCCTTCCCTTTTCATTTCCAGGCTCGCTGGAGGGAAGAACGGATTTTTTCACCTACCTACCGACTTTGGCAACAGACTCATAACTAGTTCCTGTCACCTGAAAACCAAGCTGGCACATTATTTCCCTGCAGTCTGAAAGCTCTGTGACTGCAGTCTTACTTATTTTAACTTCAGCTTCTTACTTGTACGCTGGCCTCAGCAAGCCACTGCTAAAACTGTAACAATGCTATTATAAATCATGAATGACATACAGACCCAGGAGTTGTCTCACACTGTTGGTCTTTAGGCACCTTGGCTCCAACCATTTCTCTGAACAGATATGTTTCAATTAACAATTCCATGCGCGTTACAACCGCTGCAGTTTAGACTCCTATAGGTTTGTGCCTGTTGGTTGTTTCACTTTGATGGCTATGGCAAACGAAGCCTTTTCTGTAGTTGCAGCATCTGTAAGCACCCAAACGAGAAACAGATCTATGAGTAAAAAAAATTCTAGCACAAAGGACATAGACCTAAAACCATATACGCACAGGCAGGCAATATGATCATATATACTGCACTTCTACAGAAAACCAGGGTAAAACCGAACTAAGCTGAATGCTGTGCATGTGGTATTCCATGATCATGGCTCCTAACAGCAGGGAATGGAAAGTGGGTTAGGCCAGGCGCAAGAAAAGAGACAGAAATAGAAGATGGGAAGGCTCCAGCAGGCAATAGCTCCAAGGCTGAGCTCTGCCTCTGAGTTTCATTAGCTCTCCTGACAACAGCAACAACAGCTTGCAAATACATAATATTTACAGAGCATAGTCCCCCCTGAACAGATACAAGCATAACCCTGACAGTGAGAACTTACTCTATCAAACTGTAATTACAAAAATTCCCTCATCTCGTTCTGGTACTGTACAGATATGGAAGTCAAAGGTTGTGGTTCTCTCGGATACTACAATTTTGGAGACCATATAAATAAGATAGTTAAACCCCCAAGGAGTACAAGATACCGTCCATCAGCCCAACTGACCATGTTTCTCCTCCAGTTTTAGTCTGAACCTGGTCAGAAAACAGTCTATGGCATGGACAAATACATGAGATGATTTTTCCTAGCTTCTTGGTAAGCTGCTCAGCATTACGGGATGTTATGCCAAGTGGTAGTTAGCGAGGTCTGCTGCATTCAGGCAAGTTAATTACAGAGATGGCTGGAGAACAGCGTCATGCCAAGCGGGAGGAAGGCTTCCCTGCAGAAATGGACTGTCAGCAAAGTCAGGACGGGACATAGTCAGTCACAGCTCGTCTTTACCAAGCAAGAATGATCACAGACGTGCCGTTCAGCTTGCTGGGTATTTTCTGCCATGTGAATTTATCAGATTTTTGGCCTGAAATTCTTTTGTCAGACCTTCTTATATATAGACATATAGTGGCTAGTTCTTACAGAAAGCACAAGTAGTTTGGTTTACTTAAGTGGCTTTATTATTCCCATAAAACTTTGAGGTGTATTTTTGGTCAGTCTCCGATTTGGAAAACTGTGATCTTGCACACGCGGTGGGTGGTGTGTTCTGATCCCGCCAGTATCTGCGTGCACCTTTCTGTGAAGAAACCATAGCAGGAGCGGTACCAGCGATGGTGGGAAAAGCTGCAAGGATTTTTACTGCTGGCACTTACTTTCACCTGTATGTGTGAAACACTGATTTCTGAAGCTGAGAGCAGTCACCAGAAACAGAGACGGTGGTGAGAGTTTGTTTCCAGGTGAACAGTCTGTATTTCTAGCATGACCAACAGAACTGTGGCCAGCCTGTAACAGCTCGCAGCAGTTTGGCAAAGCAAGGAGCTAAACATACGCTCGATATAGGCAGCTTAAGGACAAGGCCGCGTGGTGACCGACCACCTCCACCGCACACACCTGTACCGGGGCGTACCGCACCGGGGGGTGCCGCGCACGGCAGGGCACGCCTGAGGGAAGGGGCCGCCGGCAGGGCCACGCCGCCCT